>CAKAOH010013744.1:31448-91042 GCA_916701665.1 Sebastiscus tertius | reverse complement strand
TATATATGAAGATTAGATTGCAATTGCATCCTCCTCCTCCTCCTCCTCCTCCTCATCATCATCACCACCATAGTTGTCCTTTAATTAATATGATCATCCTCATGGGATGTCATCATCTTCATCGTCAACATCATCTTTACTGTTGTAGCCGTCACCATCCTTTGCATCAACTTCATCATCACCGTTGGTTGCCGCTATCATTGACATCATCTTCAGTTGTATGGTAGTTTATGGCTTTATGGCCATCATTACCGTTGTGGTTGCCATGAGCAATGTTCATCAACATCATTATCAATGTTGTGGGTTGTCAGCAGCAGCAGTAGTCAGTGGCCCTCAACGTCTGATAGCTATGCAACGAGGCACCCTATGAGACACACCGGGCTTTCAACTAACTCCAATGTAAACCCACCCATGTCATTATGAGACGTCAGAGCAACTGACGTAGTATAAAGAGAGAGAAAGTCTGCGTAGGGTGGGTGGGAGGGAGGGTACTTTCTCCCAGGAGTGCACTGTTGTGCCGTGTGAAACCAAGTCAACGTTGACGTATTTTACTGTAATTGCGTAACCTGTGTAATGTCAGTTATAAACCACCATCTTTTCCTAAACCTAACCGAATACAGTAGTTTTGTTGTGTAAGTAAACCTAAAAAATAATTAAGTCACTGGAGGGGTACCCAGAGAGTCATAGTTTGAAACGTAGGGCCACTGACCAAACGGCGGTGTTTGGGAGTCGAGTTGGGAGTGAGAATGTGTTACATCATCGCCATCGTCATCGTCATCACTGTCATCATCATCACTGTCATCATCATCATCATCACCACCAGTACCATCATCATCATCACCACCACCACCGTCATCGTCATCACTGTCATCGTCATCACTGTCATCGTCATCACTGTCATCATCACCACCACCACCACCAGTACCATCATCATCATCATCATCATCACCACTATCTCCACCATCATCATCAACATCATCATCAGTCGTCATCATCATCAGTCGTCGTCATCATCATCATCATCATCATCATCATCATAATCACTGCCATCGTCATCATCATCGTCGTCACTGTCATCATCGTCATCGTCGCCATCGTCAACACTGTCATCGCCATCATCATCGTCATTGTCATCGTCATCACTGTCATCGTCATCACTCGTCATCACTGTCATCATCGTCATCACTGTCATCATCCTCATCACTGTCATCGTCATCACTGTCATCGTCATCACTGTCATCATCCTCATCATCCTCATCACTGTCATCATCATCCTCATCACTGTCATCGTCATCACTGTCATCATCCTCATCATCCTCATCACTGTCATCATCCTCATCACTGTCATCCTCATCACTGTCATCATCCTCATCACTGTCATCGTCATCACTGTCATCGTCATCACTGTCATCATCCTCATCATCCTCATCACTGTCATCATCATCCTCATCACTGTCATCGTCATCACTGTTATCGTCATCACTGTCATCATCCTCATCATCCTCATCACTGTCATCATCCTCATCACTGTCATCCTCATCACTGTCATCATCCTCATCCTCATCACTGTCATCATCCTCATCACTGTCATCGTCATCACTGTCATCATCATCACTGTCATCATCCTCATCATCCTCATCACTGTCATCATCATCCTCATCACTGTCATCGTCATCACTGTCATCGTCATCACTGTCATCATCCTCATCATCCTCATCACTGTCATCATCATCCTCATCACTGTCATCGTCATCACTGTTATCGTCATCACTGTCATCATCCTCATCATCCTCATCACTGTCATCATCCTCATCACTGTCATCCTCATCACTGTCATCATCCTCATCCTCATCACTGTCATCATCCTCATCACTGTCATCGTCATCACTGTCATCATCATCACTGTCATCATCCTCATCATCCTCATCACTGTCATCATCATCCTCATCACTGTCATCGTCATCACTGTCATCGTCATCACTGTCATCATCCTCATCATCCTCATCACTGTCATCATCATCCTCATCACTGTCATCGTCATCACTGTTATCGTCATCACTGTCATCATCCTCATCATCCTCATCACTGTCATCATCCTCATCACTGTCATCCTCATCACTGTCATCATCCTCATCCTCATCACTGTCATCATCCTCATCACTGTCATCGTCATCACTGTCATCATCATCACTGTCATCATCCTCATCATCCTCATCACTGTCATCATCATCCTCATCACTGTCATCGTCATCACTGTCATCGTCATCACTGTCATCATCCTCATCATCCTCATCACTGTCATCATCATCCTCATCACTGTCATCGTCATCACTCATCGTCATCATCATTGTCACTGTCATCGTCATCACTGTCATCGTCATCACTGTCATCGTCGTCATCACTGTCATCATCATCATCATCATCATCATCATTATCATCATCATCATCGTCATGTTGTTGCCGTCTCAGATATCAAGATCATCTTCATTGACATGCTAATGATTTGCGCTTTTTGTCTTCCCTCAACTCCTTTTGCCAAGTTACACACATATCTGCACTGTGAGGTACACACACACACACACACTCACGCACGCACACACTCCTGCCCATAATCCCCTGACCTTTTTTGTCAGGAGTTTCTGGAAGCCTTCCAGAGGAGAGTTATGATGTGGCCACTGCCTGCTGCGACAGAGGGAGCAGAACAACTAGCAGAAAAACACTCCAAAGGACAGAGGATGATAGAAGTGATGTAATGAGCTCTGCACCGAGAGAAACGGAGGAAAGGACAAACATAGCACGCACACAAACACACAAGACAAGGAGACGGCATTTTACCTCGACGTGCCTCATATTCATTTCCTGCTCGATTTTTTTTGTTTTCTTTTACCCCATTTCCTTTTGCCAATTGAGTTTTTTTTTTTCAAGTCTATTTTATATTCTCTGTTGGGGAGAAAACTATTTCTGCAGTTGTCCAACATACAGACACTAGACTGTAATATTCACTTCCTCCCTCTAATTTTCTGCTGCACAATGTCCTGTTTCCTTGGGAATGTATTGTCTTTTCATCTTTAATCACACACAAGGAAGGTATAGTGGGGCGTAAACACCATTTTTTTTTCTTATTATTTTAATACAGTCTTTTAAAAATATAACACATTGTTTCATCAAAGGAACCATACTGGTACATTATTTACAGTAGAGTACTTTAAAGCATAATTGAGCCACCTTCATAAGCAGTGTTTGTTACTGTGATTAAGTTCCTTCAGAGTGGAGGTTTTTCCCTGAGGTGTATACATTAATATGTCCACCCCCCTGGGTTGTTAGCACTTTAAACACACACACACACACACACACACACACACACACACACACACACACACACACACACACACACACACACACTGTAGGAGTATTCAGAGACCTGCTTTCTCTCACAGCTGAAGATCTTTTTTATTCTCTCGTCTCAGAGGTAACGCTTCTCTATTTTCTTGCTTGGTTAATTTTTAATTCCGCATAGACTCACTGATCTCTCCCCGGACCCCGAGTCCCTCAGTGGTAAAAACATCAGTGGGATAAACGATGTGTGCTGCTGCTGCATGTACTGATGGAGATAGTTAAGGGAGCAAGATGAAAAAGCATCATCTCCTAGATGCAGAAGATGAAAGTGAAAACCTTGTTTTGAAACGTGGGTAGAAGCACGCTGTTAGATCTCTCCCAAGTCTTCTCATCCTTTTTGCCAGAACCACATCGAGGGCTAAAGCCTTACAATACAAGCCCCCTCTCTGTTCTCCCTTCTCTAATCAGCCAGATGTAACACATTTTAATACGGCTAATTCCGCCGCTAACAGCAGGCTCACCATTCTCCTCTCCTTGACCTCATATTTCACAGATGCAACACATTCAGAAAAAAAATATTCCCATGTTAATAGAAAACACGCCTCCCCGCTTTGTTGCAATAAATAAAAGTCATTCCAGTGTTTTATTTAGCTACTGTCTTATTACACTGTGATTTATGGAAATGATTGAGGTGCAATTTTTAAGCTGAATCAACATCCTGTCCTTCACTTTCAACAAAACATGCATTCATTTATTTATATTCACAAAGTCAAGGCAAACATTTTCGTATACAGCTAAACAACTATGACGTGTTAACCTGAATTCAAATCAAAGTTTTAATAAAGCTTTTTTTTATTAAAAAATGTCCAACCTAATATGTCATTTTTTTTTTTTATTATTAGATTTTCTTCCATTATTATTAATCGCACCAGTTTTACCTCAACACGGTGTGACAGCGTAGATTGCCACTCTTGCATGTTGACAGTTCATCGCCCGGAGGAAAATTAAAACCCGGCACTTTAAATATCCTGTTTCATTAACACCTATGCGGGATTTAAAATAGGTCAATAAATAAATAACATTTTTTTTCCAATCACCACAAACATGTCACGGCCTTCATGTCGAAAAGAAAAAAAAAAAATGAATGGTTTGACGCCTCAAACTAACAAGGTCTCCGTGTTAAAAAAAGCCAGTGTGCCAAGATTACTCAGACAAAAAAAAAGAAAAAGAAAATTCAAGAGGTGGCCCAAAGCCCCCTAAAGTATTGAAATTTCATCTCTGGCTGTCACCTTCAATCTGTCATCTAATCAGTCCTTCTGCCTTCTCCACCTCCTCCTCCTCCTCCTCTTCTTCCTCTCCCCCCTCTCCTCCAGACATCAGGGAGAGTGGAAGCCCCAAGCCGGTGATGGTTTTCATCCACGGGGGCTCCTACATGGAAGGAACTGGGAATATGTTTGACGGCAGCATCCTGGCCAGCTATGGAAATGTGATTGTCATAACTGTCAACTACCGGCTGGGCGTCCTAGGTAAGGAACCTGCTGTACTGCGTGATACACAACCACTGTTGTCAGATTGTTGTTTTTCTTTCTTTGCATCAATCTCTTGGTAATTCCATGCGCTGTTGCTGGTATTTTCCAGTGACTTTAGCTTAGCATGAACACCTTCTTCCTTTCCTTGTTCCTTCCGTCTATCTTGGTGATTCCATGTGCTGCTGCTGCTGGTGATATCCCAGAGAGCTCTGATTCTGATTCTGTATCAGAAATCTGGGCTCCTCGCTTGGTTTCATTGGTGTTTTATGCTTGTTAATAACAGGTTCAAACTGGTCTCTGCAGCTAATACCTGCTCTTTGTTGGTTACAGTTCAGACATTTCTATCTAAAGGCTGGATTTGAATCGTTTATGAAGTCTTAGGGTTGTGATTTGACCTTTTGTTATTGAGGTTTTTTACTTTCTGTTGAGCAGTTTATCATATAATACTGTCCATTGTTATACTGTACAGCTATTGTTTGAAATATTGTGGGCATAATGCGTCATAACAACCCAATTTACCTTGAAAAAGAAACACCATGCGAGCATTTGTCTGATGTTAAAAGCATACTAACGTGATGTCGTTGTCATGTATCACGTATCTGAGCTTTCATTTTGATGATGTACACAGAACTTGACATACTTCATATCTATATCTAGGCTACATCAGAATGTTTGTTGGGACATAATGTGTTCCCGTACTGATACATGTGTGTGTTGAAAATGACACGTCTATCGCAGAGCTGACACTTGGACTCCGGATTTGGCCCAGTTACCACGCTTTGCGCATCTACTCGTCTACCCGTCTCCTTTCTTACACTTTAATCTACCGTGGCAACGTCTCCTCTGATCTGCAGTCCCTTCTTCTTCTTCTTTTTTTCATTTTCCTCCTCATCTATCTTATCTTTTCTCATCAGTCTAATGCCTGATTCCTTTTCCTCCTGTGTATGGATGTCACAGCCTTACCCCAGAGGGCAGGTAGATATTGCGACACATGACGGAAACTAAAGGTTCGCTGCCTCCGTCCTTAATGAGATTGTGCTGTCATTTGTTTGGATGGAAGGAGCTGATTCCATTTCCACGTTGTTTTGGTTTCTGGGGTTTTTTCCTCTCTCTATCTTATTAAACCATAGCAGAATAAAGATATAGGGCAATATCCGCCTTTCACTCAACTAGAATACCGTTCGTCTGGGGGCATTTATGTGTGTGTGCACATATTGGTGTGTGTGTGTGTACGAAGAATGAGCATAAAGGCTTAAAGGTGATTCTTTGAGATGTTTATAGCTGACATAGAACATGACGCACAACATTAATGTTCTCTGCAGGTGGTCTGCACTGTCTCTGTATGTTCTCTCATCACTTATTCAGGCCCTGGTCTCTTTGACGTGACTTATCAGTGAAAAGCTTAATGTTTTCTTGCATATAGTCTGATGAAATACTCATGGTTTGTGTTAAAATTAATAACGTAATAAACCAGTGTAAATAAATAACAACCACCCTGAGCGGATTTTCTTATGTAACGTTACATAACGTCACGTGACAAGCACAACGATGTTATGTAATAAGCGTATAAGTCAACTTTTACTTTTAGTTTCACACTGGACGAGAACAGCGGTCCTATGTTTGTTTGACCCATCCACCACCACTCCCACCCGCCCTCCGTGGACTTTCTTGCTTGTTCTACGACACCTCGTAACGGTCGCTCATTATACTACGTCACTTGCTCTGACCGAATGCAAAAAACATTCAAAGTAGGCCTATCTGTGGGTTGGCGGAAATGTACAATGCCAACATTTTTTTTCCTATATGCCATTGGAGTAACTGTGGTTCATGTCTCTCGGAGATATAACTGTCAGTCAGCCAGTGACTGGATGGACAATCCCCCTCCCCCAACAACCACCCTTAGCGGACTTTCTTATGCAACGTTACATAACGTCACGTAACAAGTATGTAATAAGCGTATAAGTCAATGGTTACTTTTCGTTTCACACGGGACATGGACAACGGTCCTATGTTTGTTTTACCCCCATCCACCACCACTCCCACCCGCCCTCCATGGACTTTCTTGCTTGTTTCTTGCTGTGTTCCACTTGCCAGTGGAGTAACTGTGGTTCACGTCTCTTGGAGATATAACTGTCAGTCAGCCGGTGACTGGATGGACAACCATTCCCCCCCTTGGCAACCTTCGAGCCCTGCCAGAACCACGATATTAAACAACGTACTCCATCATCTGCAGTTACAAATCATTCATTCCTTTTCAATACCCACTTATTCCATCTCGGGATCATGACGGGGGCAGGAGACTCTGCCAATGTGAAAGGACAAACACATGCATCAACTCCTGTATACAGATAGTGATACAGTATAAACTGTGAAAATACTGATATTCGCAAATATGAGCATTTCTCAAGCCCAAAATCTCAAGTCCAAACCTGCGTGTGTTCAGGGCTGAGATTTAAATCCTGGAACTTCCTGTTGTGAGGCAGCAGTGCTAACTTCTGAGCCAATTAATACTCACTTTACACTATTTACTAAATATGCATTTCCTGGTTCCAGTTTCTAATGTGACAATGTTTGTTTTCTATGTTTGGTCATCATAAATTTAATGATGAGTGTTGGACTGTTGGTTTGACAACCAAAGCTCTTTAAATACTTTGAGTTGTTTTCACTATTTTGTCATATTTTACAGGGTTAATAATAAATTGATTCATTGAATGATTGATAGATTTATAGATAATGAAAACAATATTAATGGCAAGTGGTTATGATATTTCTGTGGGAAAATGCTGTTGAGAACTGAAATGTCGGTGTCGACACATTTTAATTTCAGATATTTACAGCATCATGTTTACCATTCTCATTTACTATCAGAGACATCACAAAAAGTGGACAACATGCCCAAAAGATGAGCAAAGTAAAGGATAAATCAATCACGTTCTTACTTTTAATTATTTTATACGTGCCAGGATGAATCAGGTCTCTCTCTCTCTCAGTTTCTGATGTGCAAGCTCTTAACTGCTGCAGGCCTCATGGTGTTGAGGGAAACTGTATCCCTGCTGGTTAACATGAGGCGCCACTGTTTGCTCTCAGATTAGACTCTATGTGTTTGTGTTTACCCCCCTGGCAATGGACAAAAGCATACGGCTTTACCTCACCAAACATGTGATGGTGTGTGTGTGTTTGCATGCATGTGTGTGTGTATGTATGTGTGTGTGTGTGTGTGTGTGTATGTATGTGTGAGTGACACGTAGAGAGTGTGTACTCAGCTACAGTAGGTGTAAGACTCATAACCGCTGGTCATCCACTCTTTAGTAAGTATGTAAATAGCTCTACTGCCAAAAATACCCATCTTTAACAAGCCATTAAGTCTAGTATCGAGTAAAGTACAACATAGACGGGTTTCATTTATTACCCTAACATTGTCTCAGTACTTATTTGGAGATATTGCCATTGATTCTCAAAGTACGTGAAATTGTGCTGGAGGCATGTGGATCTATACCATGGCATTTTCCACTCTTGGTCCACCTACTGAAGTTCATACCCAGGTTCCTTTCTTTCAGGATCTCTTAGGGAGGGGATTATCATTACTTTGTTTTAATTTCACATGCAAGAAACTTAATTGATTGTGTATATTAATGACTTCACCTTGGCGAAAATGCAAGTTCTATAAATAGCAAATAGTGCAAGCTTGTCCTCAGCTGTTTAATGTTACTTTATTCCTGGTACAGAGCAAAAACACATTAAACTAGAATGGCACTCATTCTCACTCATTCAGCAGCCTTGTTATGTCTGTATAACGTTACACTACGTTGCCTGTCATCCCGTCATCTACCGCTTTTATCTTTCTCACCACAGACGGCAAGCAGCTCTCGTACCTCGGAGTCTTGCCACACATCCACACCCGTATCGCTCTGCTCTCATAAGGAAAATATCAGGGTTACGCGTCATCAACGCGCCATCAATGCATCATCAACGCGCCATTAACGTGCTATCAACGCGTCATCAGTGACACTGCGCATGTGTTATACCCTGTAGTCTTAATGCTCAGGCTGATCGTAATCCTTAAAAAAATTCCTCAATCCGGATCACCACCAAAATCTAATGGATTGTTCATTAGGCTACACTCCACTCCTCCAAAAGAATTCATTCAAATCCATCACAAACTTTTGGAGTAATCCTGCTAACAGACAGACAGACAAACAAACCAAGGTCCATATCCATTTAGTAAGGTTCATAACAATGCAGTTTTTTTACTGGGTGAATGTTTATTGCAGTGGTCTCCGTGCACTCATGCAGAGATTAGTCCCGATGAGAGACGTTTTTATAAAGTTAAGCCTATACAGACTTTTAGAAAGACCCATAAACTATGTTTCTCTCTATTTTCTACATAAACGGACCAACGTATACCTGCTAATGTAACGTTTACGTAACATGTCGACCAATCACATTGGTCAACTCATTAGCGCATGGAGAGGTTAGCTCTAACATGTGGCGTGGACTTTGAGGGACCCCATCAGAGCTCACTTGAAGGACCCAGGAGTGGTTCGCTGGACCCACAGTTTGACATTTACTTTCACCATCAACAACCAAACATACAGAATTATTTTACAAAATGACCTTGGGTCTGAAAAACCTCTCTGATTGCCCAACCCCTCCCACCCCCGGCAGATGGCATGTTTCCTGAAAGCCTTCAGGGGGCGGACCAAAGCTGACCATGCATGTGAATGAATGAAAGATGAGTCCAATCCACAAGGTATTATAGATCTCACAAAAGGCATTTTAAGATCATTGACTAAAAGACTAGAAAACAGTAAACACCTTCCTTCATTAATAACTTTCAACCGTCTCCCAGACTCATAATTATGTTCTCCAGCCGGCCCAGTTAGCCTCCGTTGGTTAAAGCGTGCGCTTGACCTTACCCAGCCAGCCATTGCAGCACCTGTTCGCTTGGAGATGCTGCTCTGCTGACAGAACTCCCTACTCTCGCACCAGTGATTTTTTCTCTCCTTGGCTTATAGTGTGTTTTTGTGTGTCTGTGAGAGCGAGCGCTTTGCAGGGAAGCCATTAGTGGCTTTAAATATGCAGAGCTGCTGACGCGAAGCTGTATTTATCGTTTAAGGGCCTTGGCTACAATGGATTTGGCCACGGGGCACGTATATAGTATGCTACTGTCAGTGTGTGTCCACTGGTGTGTATGAACGTGTGTGTTTAATGAATTAGGAGAATTTCTCCCGTGTGCAGATGGGGGTGTTGATGGAACACATGGTATAGTGCTGTCAAAGTGTCATTATTATGGGCGGCGAGTATTTATTGTCTCCGTTATCTCACTCCTCCTTGGTTTATAATGGGACAATCTGCTGTAGGTTGGTTTTTGTTTTACTTAACACTTGAACTACTTAAGAGACTAAGTACCATATCATTCAGATAGCTGGCTATCCTCAACTCTGTCCCTGTAGTGAATAGAAGTGATCCCAAGTTGTTGGCAGTTTAATAATAGTAAATCCAAACCCAAAAGCACAAAAGTTGATCGCAACATCCAATACATGAAACCAATACATGCACAGAGCTTGTTTGTTGTACCTCCAAACAGCGGACTGTGCCTTTAAGGCCAGGCAGGCCCTCACAGCGTCGAGTTTGTTTCGGCCCAGCCAAAACCTTTAATCACGCTGATTGATGAGGTGCATTTCCCTGACTCAAACCTTCTCCAAATACCCCTTCCATTCCAGCCATACATCAGCCATTCAGCCAATTCATCAAGCCTCTGATTGTTTTAAGATATACCTGGCCAGTAAAATATCCATTTCTCTGCACGGCACGGCACTGCTTCTCTAACTCTGCCCTCCGCTTGAGAAAAGACCATGCACAGGAAAAAAAAGAACCAGCAAGCTGCCGGAGAAAGGAAACGTGATGCAAGCGTAGGTGTCTCACAATCAATGTACTTGGATTTAATATGCTAATTGCTGAATAATTAATAAATAACCTGTTTAGAGTTCTCGTGTGAGTACTTTCTGGATTAGTTTATGATTCTACGATAAGAAAATAAATAAAAAAATACAAATAAGGTAAATAGACTTGTATTTTATACAGCAGTTTTCTAGTTTTCTGACCACTCAAAGCGCTTTAAACTACATTCACTCATTCACGAGGTGCCAACCTGCCCATCAGGATCTAATCTAAATACTCCGATGGTGCAGCCTTTGGGAGCAATGTGGGGTTCAGTATCTTGCTCAAAGACACTTCGACATGTGACTGGAGGAACCGGGGATCGAACTGCTGACGTTTGGATTGGAGGACGATCAGCTCTACCTCTATGTAGCTTCATCATTATCACTCTGGGTGTCAGTGGAGTGATTTAGTACCCCGTGATGGTCCAAAATGCTGAGACATTTCAGGAGATGTGTACTTATACTCTGAAACACACATACATTACACCTGCATGGCTTTAATTGTATCCAAATTAGGACTATATGAGTGTTTGCTTGAGGAGCATTTCCTCTCACACAGGCCTTATCCCTAATGTTTACCCTTCCTAAATATTACTCTCTCTCCGTCTCATATATCTTCTCTTATTTTCTCGCCTTCACATTAATTGGGCCACTTTCTTTTCCTGTTAGTTTTTGTCCTGCTGGCTAAGTGTTGAGGACTATTATTTTCATGCTTATTAATTTCTTTCTCCCTGAAACAAGAATACCCCAATGATTTGGGTTCATTACTCTTTCTGTGCCTCTGTGCCATCTTTCCTCTTCTATCCCCTATCCCTCCTTCTCGCCATCCTTCCTCGGTAGTATAGCCCAAACACATGCTCGCTCAGAAACTCACAGACTGCGTCTGACCCCTTAAATAAACTGTTTTTCTCAAGCCTTTATTAGCGGCTAATGGTTACTTTCCCCTCCAAACATCGGGATTCGTATTAGCACTCTTTCTCCTTCTAATATTGTTGAGATCAGCTATCCCCTTAGCCTGATGAATACAGACTTGTTTTTTTGATACTGTAAAGACACAAGGAATTCACCAAGACACTTGGCTTCCTCTATTGTCTTCTGTAATGCATTTTATTTAGGATCATTCCATGCCAGATGTTACAAGAAATGTATGAGTATCTGGTAACTTAAAGGACAAGTGATCTATTGGAAGAAAGGTAATATATATACACATAATGAATACATGTTAAAAGCTATATGAGAGTATTCAGGTAGCAATTTAGCTCTTTATGAAGCCATTTTTAAACCATTTATCATTGAGGTTTTGCTAAATGTATCATCAGCAAACCTTCGCCATGTTGCTCAGATGTTCTCTCCTGTAAATTAGTCAAGTGAAGCTCAAACATTTCCTCGGCTATTTTAGGGCAGAAGGAGCTTTGATCAGTGGACATGCTGCATCGAGACATGCTGTAATAGTTGATGCAATATTTCCCACTGTCCTGCCATGAACCAAATCCCACTATTACTGAGAAGAAAGAGTTCTATACATTTTAAATATGTACCAATGATGCCTATGGGTATAAACAGACAGAGAGATTACTGCATGTTCAAAGATGTCCCAATGTTTAGTCCTTTTCATCATAATAAAGTACCGGCATATGAGCTGTTTTGTTGCAAGCAGTTGCAGTAGAATCAAACCTCAGACCAAACGGAGACAGATAACATGATCAGAGACCGTAGCTTTCCATCACATTTATTGTGAAATTGGCTCAAAATTTGACATTAGATTAGCATACGGTCTGCTCCAGTCTGTATGTTCCATATTTGATATGATAATTTTGTTTTTCTAAACTGAATGGTTGGAATGAAGTGGTGCAGGGATGACATATTTTTGTAGGCCAACAAGGAAGTTACAATCGCACAGGTTCCCTCCACAAAAAGACGATGGGATTGTTCCATTGGGTTTTGGATTATTGCAGAAAATAAGCTCTGTGTCGAACAAACGTTCATGATACTCATATAGTAATCAAAGATCTTCAGAAATGAACACCACTTTTATGATTTCTGAAGCTAATGCCAGGCTATAAAGGAACTACACCACGGTTGCCACCTGTTATCAACCGCCTTTTAAATGTAAAAGCTTTTAAATTCACAAGTGGGATATGTACTGATGTATTGAAAATTAGAGAACAAAACATTAAAATCTCTTCAGCTTGTGTTAAGCACAAACCTTATTTCAGGCATCTAACTAAAAAGCCTTTTAAAAAACCCATTGACCTCCAGACGAGGGAACCGGAAGTGCTAAAATGCTAACTCATTTCCTGGTTTTAGGACTCATTCCTGCAGCCCTCTGTGAGAACTTTTGTTTAGCTTTTCAATTCCATTGCATTCTGTATGTTATCAACACTCAGTTTTCCAGTTGAAATATAATTGTCTAAATGCTGTTTCAGCTTTGGTAAGAATACCACTTTGTGATAATTGGTTCTGGGTGTAATACTATTGCAACATGGCTAATGGCAGCTAAAATTTGGCTAAGATTTCAGCTAATAGCAGGTTCATTACAAGTCTGAATAACATATATTAGTTGGACCAAGTTACCCACACTCAGTGTTGTTATCTTGTAGCTAAAACCACCAGGACTGTATCCCCCATTTGGAAACCACTCTCTAGTCTTGGCAATATGGCGTTGTAGTCTCCTGGCCATTGTGTGGTTCTCTTAGTCTGCCATCGCTCGGTTTGTTTGTGTCCTACTCATTTGGCTCAATGACGTTGGCATAATGATTTATTCAGTGAGTGGGCTGCAATGACGGTGAAAGCTATGCTATGCTAATGGTGATCTGGCAACATGGGGGGCTGGCGTGGCGGGGTTCTCGGCAGTTCTGCCGATGCGTCGGGGATCGGATAAGTCTGGCCGAGGCCGGGACAACAGATGACCATCTGGGCACGCTCCACAGTGCCAGGAGTCTGTAGCCACATGCCACAAAAAACACCATTACGCACACAATGATATGCATGTTTGATGTAGTATGTGTTACACATGGTCAAGGCCAGTATCTGGTTCCAATACACCATTTTTCAGAGGATGACTCCTAAAATCAATCGATCAGTGGACTTACAATTGTTGCTGGTTTCATTCAGCCATTTGTTGCTGAAGGCATAATGACAGTGCTTGATTTGGAACAAAACAGGGGGCCAGTGCTCCAAACCCAAAGGCTGCAGGGCATGCACATGCAGAGTTTGGGGAAATTTGAGTACAAACTAGTAGTTTGACAAAATAATCCCAAATCAAGGTCCACCTACTAGCTTTACAAGTCCATGTTGGCTCAAAGGTAATTATGGAAGTTTATTAAGCCAACATGGAAGAGAAGTTCTTAAAGTGCTATGGATGAAATCATAACTGAGCAAACTCCATCTGCTGGTAGAAGCCGCCCAGTCGACAAGAAAAAAATGTTGGCATTGTACATTTCTGCAAACCATTGATACGTTGAACGTGGGCGTTTGTGTTTTTTTTGTTTTTTTTCGAATGTGGACGTTTTTGCATTCAGTAGGGGCAAGTGATGTAGTATATCGAGCGGCCGTTATTGAAAGTAACGCAGTATAATAATGAGTATAAAGAACCAGAAAGTCCACAAAGGGCGGGTGGGTCCAACAAACACAGGCCTTTCACCCAGGAGACTGCTGTTCACATCCTGTGTGAAACGTAAAGTAAATGTTGAGTTTATGCTTATTAAATAACAAGCATAACAACGTTACGTAAGAAACATAAACTCAACATTTACTCAGTCAGCAAAGGGCGTTTTTTATTTATTCACGTTTTTTCCGTTGTTATGGTTGTTAAGTTATTATTTTAACACAGACCATGATCTTTTTTTTAATTTTTGGTTCAGAAAATGTTTGCAACATTCAACGTATCTGCGGTTTGTAGACAGGTACAATGCCAACATTTTTTTCTGTTGACTGGGTTGGGTGAAGAATGTGGGTGAATGTGATATGGTTGAAAGCTTTGGAAAAAAATAGTAATCAAACCTTGAGTTGGAATTGTTTTGTCAAACTGCTATCCAGGGTCAAGATAAAACTTTTATGCTTTACATATCACTAATTTGTAGTTAGAATTACCAAAACATATTTGACCACGTGGATGATATTACTCCAAATCCTTTGATACCAATGTGGGACACAAACCATACATTGTGACTTTAAGATATTTTATTACGTTCAAGTCATTAAAATCACTTGGTGTAGGTTGGATAATAGTCATGGTTAAATAATAAATACAAATGCTGAATTATAATAATAATAAGCCAAACCGGACAAAAGGGGATGTGATAATGATTCTAATAATAAAGACACAAAACGCTCTGTGATACCAAAGTGGTCGAATGAAACCAGCCAACCGGCAGTTTTGCATGTGCATGCTTTCTATCCCTGACACTCTGAACTCTAACAATTTACTCTTCCTCCTATCCTCTTCTGCCTTGTTTTACTTGAATAACTTCTCTGTATCTCTGTCCTGCTCTTAAACTATGCAATGACCTAAATACTAAAAATACTAACACCAACTATACTAACTGAAGAAAACATTCTCTACTAAAAATACTACTAATACTACTAATCTGAAATATACTAACTAAAGTCCAGAATGTGCCTAAAACTGTTACAAGTGTTATTTTGAGCTTTATTTTCCTTCTACTTCTACTCACCTAACTTCCACAATTTGATCTGTATGTCTGAAAACTCATACAGCTATCTAAGTAATCATCAAGACTACTAGGAAAATCAAAAATGTATTTCCAAATTTAACCAACAAATATATAAAAGAACGGAGTTGCTGCAATTACAATATTTCTGCATTTTGTATTGACATTTCCCAGCCATAACAATCAGTAGCCTATGAGCTTTCAGACTAAGTCAGTCCCTGTTTTTTTTTTTCTGTTTTACCACCTTTCCTTTTGTTTCTCATTTCCTTTGCATGTATTCCATCTTTTTTCCGTCCTCTCCGTCTGATCAATAATGAAACCGATGTGTTGTGCAAATTGCAAGATAGTTTGCTAGGTTACAATTAATGATGGAGTTTGTGTGATCGCAAACTGGTACCTCTCAAGCTACCAGTTCACGGCCTGTACTAGGTCCGTGCACTGCCGCCTGTATGAAACATTGGGACAGATACAGCTGGTCTCTCGACCCAATAGTCTTGTCTGGGTTGCAGGGGGCATAGCCCAGCATGCATTGGGTGAGAGGCAGGCAGACTACACCCTGGACTCACTCTGTAATTTCAAATATACTTTAAACTGGTGAATTGGACTTTTCAACCTACTCATTGTCATATGGTACGTATGCTAGATAAATGTCATAATTTCAATGCTTGGTATAAAACTTACATGACAGTTCCCCACATCCCACCACCCCACTAGAGCAAAGTCAACACATTTGACTTTTGACCCCTCAAAGTGAAGTTATGACCATCCACTGTCCCTTGCTAGAGGCTGCACAGTGGTGGTGAGTTCAACCACAGAGATTTGTTTTTCCTCTCAAACATGTTTAATACATTTTTGTGCACATTAATTTTAGTCACCAAGGTTTTAAGATGTCCAGTTGACCAATCTTGGCTCCTCTATACTGTGGACATCTCAATCATGAACAATTGGATTTGATTAGATGATCAATTTGATTGGTCACAACGTTGACTTCCTGGGCAGAGTGGGATTCCTGTTGGTTCAGCTTTGTGGTTGTATCTCAATTACAGTCTTGTACTAATGCTACTGTTGGCCTGGCAGAGGTCAAAGGGGCCAGCTGATTGGCTAGAGGTTGGATAAAAGTGGATTGGCTGGGCAGGAGAGCAGGGGGCAGATGGAGAGATGGGTTGAGAAGCAAAATGAGATTACATCCCTCCACACCGAGCTATTACTAGGCACCTCACTGCCAACTGTATGTGTATACAGAACCCCCCTGTGACTGTGTTATTTATTGATCAAAGCTTTGGTCTGCGCTTGTGTGTGAATGCATGCTGAAGCACGAGTGTGTGTGTGTGTGTGTGTGTGTGTGTGTGTGTGTGTGTGTGTGTGTGTGTGTGTGTGTGTGTCTGTGTCTGCCTGTGTGAGTGCAATGGAGGCTAGTACAGCAGATGGACACATGTAGCAGTAGGATCAAAGCTTGTGGTGTGTAACACCTCTGATCACGGCAAACTACATAATGTAGGGGAGTGGAGCGGTCCAGTCTCTGAACAACTGTCTATCTGTGTGATATTTTTTTAAAATCTTAATTCCATTTCCCCACACAGACAACTGTGTCTCATTCTTTTCTATCCACCGATCTGAAGTAGTTCCAGGTAAGTGTGGCTTTGATCCGTTCCGATTCTCAGGCTGTCAGTCTCTCTGCAGCCCACCGAGGAACTCACCACCACTATCTGCCGGCACCAAATAAAACCATCGCCAACAAGCGATAAAGAAGACAGAGAGACAGAGAAGAGAGAGAACGATGAAGAGAAAATGTGATTTAAGACTCGATGGGGTCCGTCCGCCCTGCACGACACAAGCCATCTGATTGGTTATCAGCATGAGCCACAAATCTGCCGTCGCCATATTTTTAGAGGTCAGAAAGGAGCGTCTCGCTGAGACACCAGGCAGCCAGGGAAGGGATGGGTGGGGGGGGCAGCATGAGTGTAAAAGAGATAAATGGTGTATGAATGCTTTTGAGGGTTAGACCGATATCAGTTTGGTTAATATGTGGCTTTTATTAAATATGAGTTATGGGCAAGTCATATACCTTCTGTGTCTGAAATGAACCTTAACCATACTGTAGGCTAGAATTCTAAACTGGTTAGCATTCAACATAAAAACAAAAAGGAATGTTGCACGTGTTGAACGTAACATGGACGTCTTTTTTTTTTTCTTTGCTTAATGTTTTTACAACACATTCTAACTCCCAATTTGTCCCTTGGTACCCCTCTAGCACCAGTTCTGGACGTGACAGGGACGGTGTGTCAGTTTCCGCTTGTTACATAGTGTCTTTTCAAAATAAATTTCCAACTTAGGTTTACTGAGTTTTTAGGTTCACTTGGTTAGGTTTAGGCAACAAAACTGCTTAGTTAGGTTTAGGAAAAGATAGTGTTCTTAGGTTAAAATATGTACGTTTGTTACGTAAAATCAGTATGTTTGTTACGTAACTGGCAAAATACACAAGTTAAGTAACAAAACTAGGGTAAAATAAGTCAGTGTTGACTTTCTCGTCTAATACTGGCAAGGATGGGTTTGCATTTAGATCTGTGCTCTAGGGGGCTGATTGGGGGCTTTTTTCAACTTGTTAGCAAGGAAATGTTCAGTTGCCACAAGTAGTTTCAATTTAAGAATACCAATATTAGTACAGTATAACCCCCTAAAAACAGATTAATCTACACTGCCAACACCAGCAACAACCAAATCATTGGTTAATGCTGTGGCACTGAAGCCGCTTCAGTCCAACATCGGTGTGTGTTTGTATGCAGTGTATGTGTTGGGACGGAGAGAGAGAAAGAGAGAGAAAGGACTTGGTGTTTTATGGCCAGCAGATGGTAAGCGGAGGATGAAGAATAGCTGACTTTCATGATGTCATCATGAAAGCATTGCTACTCTCACCTTGAACACTTCTGTCTTTGTTTCTGTCTTCAGTCTGTGGATGTATTGTTCAATTGTTCAATATCTCCTAATTTGATCGTTTTTATACACATTGTCAGAAATGTAAGTATTTTGTGTGTTCTTTTCTGAAACAGCATTGAATTGTCACGGGACACCAAAACGTTCTCTTCGAAACCCGAGATGAGAGTCATAATAAACCATATCCGTGAATAGCCTACAATGTGGAATCTGATCCAATTGTTTCATTACAAAGCTGTCAGGAGAGAGGGTCCCCATAGACAACCTGTATAATATTGATAAGTACAACAATAAATGTGCAATCCATCAAATGGCATCCTCCCGCTCCCACCTCACTTAAGACAACTCTCGACTCTGCTGGTACAAGTGTATCGGCCCAGTGAACTGCTATTCACAAAGCATTACATTAACACAGTGATCCTCTCCCTTTTTGTCTGCCACTGTCTTTCTCTCTTTGCAATCAACGCTGCTAAATAGTCTATTTTACAGAACACATCTGCCATATTGCCTCCTCTTTTTGTTCTAACACAAATCCCATAATCCTCTCAAAGGTCAGCCTCCTCTTTTCTCCCTGCTCCCGCTCTCACCACGCGCCATGTATTCATTTGTTTTCCCCCGGTGGAAATGATAGAACAATATGGAGGATAAAAAAGGATGAGGAGGTGGAGGAGAGGGAGGAAGATCCCGTTGTTTCTCTCCATCTCCCGTAAGCATTACCGTTCTCTCTCTCTCGCTCTCTCTCTGTTTGTTTCTGTCTCATTTGAATTCAGTTGAACGGTTTGTTGGCATACAAAGTATTTTTAAAAGCCAGCAATTGGCACTTTATACGTTCTCAGTACTCTGACGCGATTGGTTTGAAAAATTGTATTATTGCATTGTACACAAGTCTTCGATATCTGTAATTAATGAAAACAGAAAGTTTTGTTATATGAATAATTCAAAAGCCACTAAAGGAATAAATGTGTATATGTGTCTGTTAGTATCCGAGTGTATGCAAGGACCCTTAAAGTGGGCCAAAGTCCCGATAACACTTCCTGTGCAGCTCCACTAGCTTTCGTAAGTCAATAAGCATTCCTGTCATCTGTACACCTACAACACTGACATATTATCAATGTATAAAGTCATTGTGGTGAATATGTTAGCAGGCAGTTGCCTATGTTTACACATCCAGCAGACAAGGCAAGTAGTAGTTAGTAGCTGTATTTTCTGGACGCAAGTCGGATATTCACTTCCCTTTTTAGCTCTGCTTTGGTCTCCACCTGCTGCTAATGTAAATCTATGATGTAAATACTATTTAGCAGCTAAATGCAACACCGGTCACCGGTCTCCTGGGTGAAAGTCTTGTCTTATACAGCGCTTGTCACACGGTATACTACCTGGTTCATGATTATACTGTATGGATTACATACAAATAGATTTTGTGAGCTATATACAAATTACATTGCTACTACTGTTACTTTTTGTAGGTATAGCTATGAACAGTGCACGAGAACAGCGGTCTCCTGGGTGAAAGTCTTGCGTTTGTTTGACCCAACAATCCACCCCGACCCCCTCCCTAAGCCAACTTTTAAGAATGTACTGTATGTAAGAGTATAAAATGTCTCTGATGTCTAATCATGGCACAGATGGGTTTACACTGGAGTCAGTTGAAAGCTGTCTCATACAGACGCTGAAGGGTGCCTCCATGCTGCACCGTAGTTCAAAGATGCATCACCTAGTCACTAGTTTTGTCTACAGTGTAGCGTACAGTGGGTCTATCTTTTTTTTTTTTTACATAAAACAGTAAAGCTGCAGGCTTTGGTAGGAAAACACAACCACCAACAAAGTGTTCTCTTCTATATATTAACCCCTTAAAAATCCAATGCTATCCTGTGTTTTAGAGGTTGTGCCGGGCTGAGTTTTCGAACTATACTGGTATCATATGAAACTAAAAAAAACAATGAATCCATCGTCACCAACCGAGTCAAGCTAACTCGTCGGGAAGAATACGAAATAACGCTATGAAGTTACACTAAATTTCGGCGAACTTTCATGTTCATTTTCAAAGGGATCCCTTGACCTCTGACCTCAAGATATGTGAATGAAAATGGGTTCTATGGGTACCCACGAGTCTCCCCTTTACAGACAAAGAGGGTGCAGTGCCATCCTTGCAGACTAACTGCATGATTTGCATGTGTAAAAATTAATCAGTAGCATATTGCATCCTGCTGATGCTAATTAAAGAAGACACCATTAATATCAACCACTTAATCATCAATATTAATATGAATAAGTATTAATAATTCTGTTTTTTTCCCTCCTACACAACTGCACTGCGGGGCCTCAGCAACTTGTGTTTACACCAATATCCATCTTCCCTACACACACCTTCTAATAATCAACTCTCTCTCTCTCTCTCTTTCTCTCTCTCTCTCTCTCTCTCTCTCTCTCTCTCTCTCTGTCTCTCTCTTTTTCTCTTTTCCGCTCACTATGTGACTGTATATTCAAATCGGAAGTGTCTCCCTCGGTTATGTTTTAGAATGCAAATGATCTTGCAGTGACTGTCTTCAAATTGGCGCATTTCAATTAGCATGGCATACATTATGTCTTTCAATAAGACCAATTACAACGACAATAACAGTAAAAAAAAAAAAAAAAAAGAAGCAAAAAAACGATGTCTAATTATCGATCCATTTGCCTAAGATGTCCTAGGAAGACAACATCCAACAATTCATATTCATATGAAAGCAAATTAAAGTAGAAATATATACAATAGTTTGTAATTTTGGCAGGATTTTACCAACATCTGGACCGTGGCATATATATACTGTATGTATATAAACATAAAAATAATAAAATAGAGGCCTGATGCGTTACTTATGAATCTTGAATAAGTAATATTTCACCCCAAATAACAAAGTACTTATTGTCTGAGTTACCTCTAGCAGTATCTAGCCACACAGACAATTTGGGGTGTATATATTCTGGTTTTTGAAATATAGTTCAGTGAGCACCACAAACAAAATTCATAGTGTAATAAAAAAAATACAATTTCAACTATAGTCAGATCTAACCAGCAACGAGAGGAAACACCTCCTAGACATTAGGTTAGGTACATATTAGTGTTCAGTCATATCACCTGCGTGTTTGTGTATGTTTGTGTATTATTGGAGAGAATCGGAGTGGAGATCTATAAGCGCTGGCCTTGCAGGTTCATAAGTGGCCCTGTGGGAGCCGTGAGCTGGCCATGGTGTTGGCAAGTTGTTTTTGTGTGTGTGTGTGTGTGTGTGTGTGTGTGTGTGTGTGTGTGTGTTTTCAGTAAGGCGGTGTGTCTGCGGCTTCTCTGATGGAGAAATGAAAGCGGAGGAGCATTTCATTTACTGCCCAAGGGAGACCTTTCCACCGTCATGTATTTATTGACGCTTGCACTTTAACCGCTGCTGACCCAGCTTATAGCCAGAGCCCAGTCTTTAACAGCATGCATGTAACCTATGTTGTAACCATATACCAACCGATATTGAACCCATATGAAGCACATTAACAGGATCCCGAAGCTACAAAGTAGGCAAGGAAAATATGGGTTTGTGTAACTGTAGTGGATTTGTTTAGACAAGAAATCATTCCAGAGAAATAATCACATTCTTTGCAGTTAGATTATTTTAAAGCTAATGGTTATTTCATTTTCAAAGGTCTGATCCAGGTTATAGCCATGGCCTCGTTATGGCAGCACTGCAGTAAGGTGACATGACAATATTTAAAACCAAGTCCTCGGTACACAGCTCAACCTCTGACTAAGTCATCATCACTCAGCGCCTCGTAGCACAGAAGGCCTAGATGAGACTTTTCTGTTGTGGGCAATCAGAGGTGAGCTTGGCAGACTGCCCATCATCACAGTCTTTACCATTCTTTCTCTCTCTTATAAACAAAGCTATGTAACACACGATAAGACACGATCCTTCGGGAAAATGTATTCAAACTGTGTTGTTCTTTGTAATGGTACGTGTCCACTGGGGCGTTTTTTTATCGCGAGGGCACACGCCGATTCCCAGCATTGGACGCTAGACACAACACACTCGTCACCTGATTGGACGAACGCTTTCCCTCTGTTGGGCTGCTGCTCCCAGCTTTCAAACCGGAAACCAACACGGAGGCTCGTTTGGAAACTTTCTTCTCTTATTTCGCGAAAATAGTTCACCGAAATGTGTTTCTGAAAACATTTGGACGAGAACTAAGCCGCGCAGTTGATGAATGTCTTTATTTTGGCTCGACAACGTTTATTTCAAAAGATTCTCGGGAGTTTCGAGAGGCGGCAAGTCTTGTCGGACGACCTCCCCTCCCCACCCCCCACGTGATTTGCATAAAGTAGCCCGGACCTCAACTTTATGCAAATGATGGAACGGCCGTCGTGACACTCCGTCTCTCGAATCGCGCTGCCAGTCACGTTACCAGAATGCATTGCGTGGCTGCTCATGTAGACAATGAATTGGGGGCGTGGAAAAGGACGGAGGCTGTGGACACGTACCATTAGTCTACATCCTATTCTGGCTGATGCTTAAGTTTATTGTCAAGTATGTCACCGTGTGTGTGTGTGTCTGTGTGTGCGAGTGAGTGTGTGTGCGCTGTTCTGGGCAATAGAGCAACATCTGTTGTGCCTGAGGGCCAGACAGAGCCTCAGCCAGGGGTCTGTCCCATGCAGCACACACACACTTATTCCTAGACACCTTTTTTCAGGTTACTGTCACATCTCTTGCTGTGTGTGTGTGTGTGTGTGTGTGTGTGTGTGTGTGTGTAGATGTGTGCTTCACTGTCTCTTATTATCTCTCTTTCAATTTGGGGACTCTGTACACACTGCAAAACACTTGGGATTTGCCAAAACACCCAGATACACCACACAAACACACACACACACACACATAGAGACATATGCGCGCACACACACACACACACACACACACACACACAAATACACAGAAACAGCGTTTCTATGTTTGGAATTCACACATGGCGACTGGTTTCTTGTAGAGACCCTGGGGCGACCAAACTATGACTAATCACCAATGTGTGCGCATACTGTATGTGTGTGTGTTACTGTGTGTTACTGTGTGTATACTTGTGTGTTTTTATAGCCAGTAAAAAACATTTCAGGAGGCTCTCAGGGAGTGCTGACCTTAACACTAGAAACAGTGACAAGGCCTGTTTGTTATAAATGACACATGAAGTTTTCAACTTTTCCAACAAAAATTATTTTGAAAATAAGTGTGTGTGTGTGTGTTTGTGCATGTGTGTGTGTGTGCGTGTGCAGGCGTGTGTCTATGGAGCTCCATGATTCATACTGTTAAAGACATTACAAGTGACACATGGTATTAATCACAGTAATCCAATTCTCTTTATCAGTACCCACTGCTGTGCTTTAATGAGTGATCCACATAGAGAGGCTCTCATATAGACGGGGTGTTGCTGGAAGATAACCGACTCGCTAACTGTCTCTCTTAACCACACACGCCTTCTTGTCAAGCTCACATCTTAGTCAAGCAAAAAAATATGCAGGTATTCTTCACCACCCATCAATGCTGGCTGGTAGGTTCCCTCCTTCAGGCTGTTATTGTGTAAAGAGCAATGGCCAGTGTGGTAGGTATAGCCAGAAAGAATTGATTTCTTCATCTGTTTGCTCACCTTCACAAGCTTGAGGTAACACATATTCTACTTTCTAGGAGAAAGGGCACTCTTATATCTGCTGTTTACTGGTATTTGTATATTATATCTTAGGTCCACCCTTTCTGAGGTTGGATCCAACTCAATCTGTCAGGACAAATGGTGTGTAAAGCACTCTGTGAAGAAGTCTATTGTAGAGATTAGTGATGCACTGATATCACTTTTTTTCAGACCGAGTACAATTACTTACATTTGGGTGCTCGCCGATACCGAGTATCGATACGAGTACTTCTCTGTACCAAAAGACCCTCGTTAACAGCCAGCTGGAGGGTGTGAGCGACACACGGCAGGCGGGGGAGTCCCGCATACGAGGCGGTGCGCCGCGACCGGCTCTAGGTCAGCTTGGAAAGGCTCGGGGCGAAGGTGGCTCGCGGCCGTAGCTTTACAGCGCTCCCCGCCCGGACCTCGCCGCACCGTGGACAACGAGGGCTCGCTGTGCCCTCTCTCCCCTCTGGGGAGGTACGGGGCCCCCTACTCCCGGTGCGACTGTCGACCGGGGTGGACTATCCACAGTGCACCCCGACCGCTTTGTGCCGCCAGCGCGGGGCTCGGCCCACGCAAAAGGCGCCAAGGGTCTGCGCCGCTGTCGGCAACCCACCCGACCCGTCTTGAAACACTGACCAAGGAGTCTAACGCACGCGCGAGTCAGAGGGGGCAAGCAAAACCCCGTGGCGCAATGAAAGTGAGGGCCGGCGTGCGCCGGCATAGGTGGGATCCCGGCCCAGCGGGGTCGGGCGCACCACCAGCCCATCTCACCCGCACCATCGGGGAGGTTGAGCGTGAGGACCTGAAAGATGGTGACGAGAGGTTAACATCACGCTGCTGTAAAGTGGTATCGGTGCCGTGGTATCCGTGCCGTTTTGCGAGTACGAGTACAGTACCCGATACTGGTATCGGTGCATCCCTAGTAGAGATACATGCAGTTGATGAGGTAAAACAAGGTGAAATCAATTCTCAGTACACTGATATCTACTGTGTTTGTCATTGCAAATATGCAGCAGGCCAGGTGTAATCTGTATTCCATTTGAATTAACTACTTTGGCAATGGGGGGAAAATTAGCTTAAACTGTGATATTACTTGACACTGTCCAAAGTAGTCTGGATGACGATGAAATAAAGCCAAAAGTGCTGATTTCTTATTAGTAGGTTTGATCAATTATGCATTTGGATTTCAAAGTGCTGTGAAAGTCCAGGGCAAGCCTGCAACAGAACCCATTTTTTTTTTTTTTTTTTTTTGGCCTTCCTTTGTCTGAAGTATTGCAGTTTCCATAGTCGGCAGTGACAGTGGCAAGCAGTGCGAGACATTTTGGCACCGTGCGATTTTGCTGTCAGAGCTGCAATCACGTTCAAGTGATTGTGATTGGCCTGCGTTGAAGGAAAATGATTTAGCCGCGTGAGCCTGGATATGGAGTGCTGCTCTGATATCATCGGTTTTGGAGAGCGGGACAGTGAGAGGACACAGTTTGCACGAGACGTGTAAATAATGATGGTTTACTGGACATGTTACCTTCTAGCCTGATATGGTGTTCTACTTCGGGATGCACCGATACTACTTTTTTTCAGACCGAGTACAAGTACAAGTACTTACATTCGGGTACTCGCCGTTCCTGAGTACCGATATGAGTACCGATACGAGTACTTCTCTGTGCCAAAAGACCCTCGTTAACAGCCAGATGGAGGGTGTGAGCGACACACGGCAGGCTGGGGAGTCCCGTATACAAGGCGGTGCGCCGCGACCGGCTCCAGGTCGGCTTGGAAAGGCTCGGGGCGAAGGTGGCTCGCGGCCGCAGCTTTACAGTGCTCCCCACCTGGACATTGCCGCGCCGTGATGGGGCTCTGCCATAAAGTGGTATCGGTGCCGTTGTATTGTTTTGCGAGTACGAGTACATGATACCCGATACTGGTATTGGTACTGGTATCAGTATCAGTGCATCCCTAGTTCTATTATATGTAATGTTTTTCCGTCTAAAATTGTGACATTGTTTTCTTAGTCCGGTTCAACTGTTAAAAAGATTACACCTCTGTACAGTATGCAGTAGCACTCATATCTATGGAATGACCCTGACAAGCTGAATCTTTAGAAGTTATATCAGCAATATACTCACACTAACCATTTTTTAGAATTAGTATTTACAGTTTCAGTTCTTGTCCTAACCAGGACTACATTTTATTGTGTCTTGATGTAATCTCGGCCATCAGCGGACACGGTTGAATTAGAATCCCTGCAGGAAGCTGTCCACCTGGAGTTCAGTCATCCCGTTGTTGGTACGGTGGAGAGAGATGGTTGTTCCCTGTACCAGATGGCTTGCGAAAAGCAAAACATTCAACTGAATTAATTAGACAATCACATTGCCTTAACAAAACTGGAAGCATTAGTACCCCATTGTTTTTTTTGGTTTCAGGCTGCAACCATGAGGGAGTATTGTGGTTTGCTGTTTAACTTTCTTACCATGGGGTCAGTTCCCAACTGTCCCTAAACTGAACATCCTCCCTCTATTTCTGTATTTATGTTTTCCACTTGTTTCCGTGTCACTCCTTTTTAAACAAGGGGTTGTTTCCCCAGGATGCAGACCTCTGCAACCTTATCTGACCGCGGCTATTGATCTCCTACCGAGGGGTCTGTATCTGACTGCTGCTGAAGCCTCGGCCTTTATGAGACTGATACAGTGTGAGCAGCGGTATCATAGTGCAATCTCTGCTGTAGCATGATCCCTCCGTGTTTGAATCAATAGCGCCGGGACGATCACATGGCTGTTGGCACAGTTGTTTCGTCTGCTTAGGGCCATCTGTGGCACAGTGCCACAGATTTATCATGGCTGCCGCTCGATTCATAAAACTTCATCAAGTGGTGTACGACCATTGGAGATATTGATGAAGGAATTCTAGAAGGGAAAGTTTCAAAAGCACGTTTACTAGTATTTGTATCATGCATGCATCTGCGTGCATCAAATATACATATGTTTATCTCAAGCTAAATGAAAATGTGTTATTGATAAATTAAAACAAAAAGATTAGGTGACTAAAATGATATGTTTATGGTTATTATATAAATTGTAGGGTTAGGGCAGGGGTCTGCAACCCGCAGCTCCGGCGCCACATGCGGCTCTTTAGCTCCTCTCCAGTGGCTCCCTGTGGATTTTTTAAAATGGAAATTTAAATTTTTATTTTTATTACATTACATTATTATGAGAATAAAGTCATAGGTTTAAGAGAAAAAAGTCGGAGTATTATGAGAATAAAGTCATAATATTATAAAGTAGTAATTTTACGTTTTATTTTCTTTTTTCTCATAAAGTTATGATTTTATTCTCGTAATATTATGACTATTTTTCGCGTAAAGTTATGAATTTAGTAGAAACACAAAATACAAGTATGAACCTGGAAATGAGCACAATATGGGATTTTTAAACAAGCATTTTATGAGTAATTACGAGTCAGTGTTTGATGAGAATGTGTGTTTAATGTTCTCTCCTTGTATAGTGTTATGCCGCTGTGTTTACATGGAAACAAGCCATTGGCCATATCCCTGCTCAACAACTATTTCATTTAAGATGTTTATGGAATATGGCAACTACATTTTGGTATATTGTTGATAGCCAGAGGTAGCATAGGTAGCAGTTTTGTTATTTAAAAATTGTTGTTAATCAGTACCATAAGTCATCCCGAGCTGTTGTTAAAAATGCAATGCTCAGAGAGGCAGATAACCCCAGCAACCTGCTGTATATGGATTGGTATACACCAGGGCTCAGCAACCTTTACTATCAAAAGTGCCATTTTAGGCCAAAAAAAACAAAAGAAAATGTGTCTGGAGCCGCAAAACATTTGAGCATTGTGATGAAGGTAACACAGTTTATAGTCTAAGTATATAGTATATCAGTCTAATGCACTGAGGGCCAAAGTGCAAATGTACTAAAGAGTATTAGGGCCACATTGAGGGAAAAAAATTCCAGAATAAAGTCACAATATTACAAGAAAAAGTCAGAAGTTTTTGAGAAAATTTTTTTGTAATATTACGAGAATAAATTCATAACCTTAAGAGAAAAAAAGTAATAATATTACAAGAATAATGTCATAACTTCATGAGAAAAAAAATGACATGTTAAATTACTACTTTATAATATTATGACTTTATTCTCATAATATTATAACTTTCTTTTCTTGTAAATCTATGACTTTATTCTCGTAAAATTATGACTTTATCCTGGAATTTTTTTTCCGTAGTACATTTGCACTTTGGCCCTCACTGAATTAGACTTATGTACTATATACTTAGACTAAGCTGTGTTACCTTCAAGAGACACATGTGGCTCCGGAGCCGCAGGTTGCAGACCCCTGGTCTACACTAATCAAGCTTGTTGGGACTGGGCATATATATTGACGTAGGGTGACGAAAGGAGGGACACAAAAACAGGACAGAAGTTCCATTTGGGTACAGGATGAACAGGTTTTTTTTTACTGTATTTGCAGCATAATGAGCAGCACGCCTGCTCTCTATTCTTCTACTCGTCCACGCAATCCTCTCCTCACCCACCCTCCCCCCGCCTACCTCCAACTGTCTCTCCCTATCATCTCACATTTGTCAGGCTCTCTTGGTTTATGTATTTTTTTAAATGCAATTTTGCCTATTCAAATTTAACAGTGAAAGATTGTTTTCATTAGCGTGTGACAATAAATGGGATATTTAAACAGCCGACTGGCTTTTCAATTTCACATCTGGAGCGTCACGGCTACGCTAGCTTCATAACAGCCCAGCCGCCACCAGTAGGAGGAGTGACACAGAGAAAGGAGGGGGGAGAAAGAGGAAAGGAAGACATAACAAAGGGGCAAAGGATGGATTCACTAACTGTTAACGCAATTTAATTTTACTCGGAGATGAAATTGAAACATTTGCATTTGGGAGAGACAAGTGTTTCTATGTAGTGGTATTAGGAGGGGAGGGGAATTAGCCGCCCACTGGAGAACAGCAGATGTGGATCACACTTTTGTTGAGTTTTTTTGGTTTAGTGGGTTAAATACCACAGGTGTATGTAACTATAAAACTCTATTTGTCTTCCATCCCCTTACCATTTTCACAATCAGAATCAGGTTGGAAAACATGGGCTACAATGGGTCAACATTGGTCACAGTTCACAATTCAGTCTATTTATTAGACTAGATAATCAATTTAAACAGACAAAAAGAGATGTGCATTTGCTCCATGCCTACCTTTAAGATTGTTTAAAGGGTTGAGACTATCATCTGCATTTTAAAGCCATTGTTTGGATTTCTTGCCTAAAAATAAACCTTTATTTCTAATCTTCATTATCTCCGCCAAGTGTATGCTTACTTTTTTCATTCACACTTTTTGAACATTTTATTGACTGTTTCATAGCGTCATTGACTGCTGACTCCTTGCTCCTCTTAACCGGCCACTAGGGGGCCGCAAGTGATTAACAACCGCTTCAGCAGCAAAAGGCATTTTGAGCAATCGGCTAGGCTAAAAACAAGCCTCATACCTAGTCTGCTGCACGTCACATTTTCTTCTCTGTCGAAGCTCAAAAACTGACATCCGTAGAAAAGCTTGGCCTCATTTTGAACCGAACAGGATCCGCAGATTAATTACATACCTAATATGTTATGATCCACTAAAGTTAGGCGTTTTTCTTTTCTCTCGCCACCATCTTGACCGTGAGGGAGCCATGCAGGAGGGACAATTGAGTTGTGATTCAATTCTTCTTTGTTCGGGAGGGAAGATAGAGGCACACCTGGAGGAAACCTGCACTGTACTGACTGCACTTTTCTAGTTGTTTCTGTAGTTAGGTTCAGTACTCTCACGTGGGGGTCTTAAAGGTCCCATATCGTGCTCATTTTAAGGTTCATACTTGTATTTTGTGTTTCTACTAGAACATGTTTACATGCTGTAATGTTACAAAAAATCTTTATTTTCCTCATACTGACTACCTGAACATACCTGTATTTACCCTCTGTCTGAAACGCTCCGTTTTAGTGCATTTCAATGGAATTGCAACAGAATTGCGTTGCTAGGCAACAGTTTGGGTCCATGTTTACTTCCTGTCAGCTGATGTTATTTACATACACTGCAACAGGAAATAAACTGGGACACATTTAGAATATTTACGTTTGAAACTGTGTAATGGTCTAAATATTGTAGATTTGTGACATCACAAATGGACAGAAATCCTAACGGCTTCTTTCAAATGCACAATTTCTAACTACGGGCTGTGTTTATTTCTCCGTATATTGAGCGTTTTGATAGTTTAACAGTATTTGTATAGCACTTAAACCTGCTTTATAATATAAAATACATGAAAAACTCACTTTTTACAATACGGGACCTTAAAAGAGACAGGCACTAAAACAGAGCGTTTCAGACAGAGAGTGAATACAGGTATATTCAGACAGACAGGATGAGTAAAATAATATTTTTTGAACATGAAAACATGTAAACATGTTTTAGTAGAAACCCAAAATACAAGTATGAACCTGAAAATAACCATGATATGGGACCTTTAATGGATATGGTTATGGGAACTATAGATGAAAGGAACCCTCCAATAATCCCCTCACCATAAACACATGTTGCCTGAACTCCTTAAGCTCCATTTATAGATGGATCGTTGAGAAGAGGTCCAGGCCAGGATAATATTGGTGCAGCGCTTCATTTACCCATATTTGGAAATGCTCCACCAGATACATTGTCCCTGTCAAGGCAAATTAAGCAATCCACAAGTATTCTTTGGAGTGCAGAAAATCAAATTTGATCTAGCTTTATATCTCTGCCAAGCCGGTTAAGCAGCAGTCGGAGCGTTCTTGTAGTGCCGAGGCACAGTGTTTGTTTATTCTTATTGCAGCCAAAGACAGATCAGAGAGTTGGACAGATTCAATCTGATCTATGTTGTTTTTTACCCAGATGGGCTAGTTAGTCAGTTATGTGGGCGTTATTGGAGTGCAATAGCTAAGCACGATGTTACCTCATTTGTCAGTGATGAAAGCAGTGAATGCTTCCTGATTGTCGGTTGGAGCTGCTGATTGTCGGTGAATATGTGTCTGATTACTCCGGATTATCAATACATGTTTCAGTGTGTTACTGCTTTCATTCCATATCTCTCCATATAATATAGTGGGCACAATTAAAGGTATGTGAAACTTTAAATAAAGTCATTTGATTAGATTCTTGTTTCACTTTGTTTTACCAAGAAATCAGTGAACTTGTCCGAGGGCCTGGCCACACCAACATTTAGAACAGTTAATCAGTGGAATCATCCGTTTATTCACACACAGTGTAGCATGGAGTTCAACTTTTTGGTGAAGTTTGACATTTAAAATCGCACCACTGACCAACTAAAACTTGACAGTGCAGACTGGTTAAGGTCCAGAGTACAGAAAAGGGAGGAAGCCATCATATTAGCTGTGTCGTACCATCCAGTGTTACTGTATATAACCCTGCTCTGACGGAGTAAAGGCGCAAAAGAAGCTGATTGTGACTGGAAGATGTATATTTCAGTCCTGTATAAATGTGGGCGGGGCAAGTTGAAGAACAGCACTTGCCCCACCCGCATACAGCCACTGAGGTAACCTTGAGCAAAAAGTTACTTCTTTTTCATTTGTTTTCTTACAAATTGTCCAGCAACACGTGTCAATTTTTTGCTCATTACACGCATACAGTCTTTTCAAAATAAACTTCCGTCTACACAGGAAAACAACTTTCCTAGGTTTAGGCTAGAAAGCTACTTAGTTTAGGTTTAGGAAAAGATCGTGGTTTGATTTAAAATAACTCCTGAAGTGGCGTTACTGAAACATAACCTACGTGACAAACAAATCGACGTTGACTTCTGGTTTCACAAGAGACAGGAACGGCCTGGTATTTTTTGACCCACCCATCCAACCCCGACCTCCTATACCCCCTATACGTGGTGTTTGCCGCTATTTATAGTTGCTGGTTCACGATTACGTTAATGACACACAAATTGATTTTGTGGGACATACATATATTACAGTGCATTACTTTTCATACTGTAGGTATAGCCGCAAACAGTGTATGAGACCAGCCTAATTTATTCTCAATTCTTATTGTCATCTACAGCATGCACTTCCAATAAAGCACCTTGCCATACCAACACAAGAACATATACACTTATACCAGATTTGCACTAACCATGTTCAGAATATTAACAAACATTATCATTGCATATATATATATATATATATATATATATATATATTATTTTTTTTTTTATTATTTACCTCTTTTTTCATGTGCTGTTTCTTGTGTGCTTCATGTGTGATTTGACTTATATTGAGATGGGAATTGTAGTTTTATAAACATGTTTAGTCAATATTTGTAGGCAGTATTTCTTTTTTTGCTTTTTTTTACTTGAAAGAGTCCAGCCCGCAATAGTTCTCTCTGTACCCCCCTCTGCTGGGAGGTCAAAGGTCAGGGTCAGCTACATACTGTAGCCGCAGCCCTGGAGCTGTGATGGGTGTCTGCCTGGAAATATAGATATAGATAGAGTCAATGTCGGAGATGTGGAATTGGAAGAAACTAGAAGTTTCCAAAAAAACAACTTAATGCACAAAAATGCAACTTGTCTATAGTTTGGACAAACTTTTAGTTGTTGTTGCAGTTTGTGTGTTCTCCGGGTGTTCTGCTCTCTCTGTCTTTGATGCATGAGGCAGGTTGTTTGATAGAGACATGACAGCTTCACACAGTTGTGTGTATGTGTGTGTGTGTGTGTGTGTGTGTGTGTCTATTGACAGCTCCAGATTGCTGTGAAACGCACAGAGAGAACAGTCTATTCCCTTTTCAGTCTGAAGCACAGGCAACATCCATCACGGCTGACAGAGAGAGAGAGGGAGCGATCGAGGGGAGAAGGAGGGAAGGAGAGGGGGAGTGACAGGTGAAGGAGTGATCTTAATTCTGAAGGGATTTTTTTTTGCGTTTAAAGCTTGAATACACATCAGGTTACATTAGAAAGAGAAATGCTGCGGCGGAGAGATGAGTGGAGGTGGGATGACGCTGCTTTTCTACTTCCTTTTTGTGTTTCCTTGTTTTTTTTTTCTCTTCCTGACCCCCAAACAACCCTTCAAACACACACAAATACACACACAAACACAGACAGAATAGGGCTTTTAATTTACTTTTCAGCTGAAGTGACCAGAGTGAAAACACTTTACGCAGCCTCTCATTTCTTTCTCTCTGATTTTCTTTGTCTATCATTTACCCATGCTCATTCATCCTCTCTAATCTGCCCGTCACTCAGAATTGACCATTAGCTTTCTTAACGTCCAGGAGCTTTTGACTTATTGCTTTTTTTATACTCTCCTTTCCTTCCTCTATTTCCTTTTTAATTTTTTTTACATCAGCCCCCACCCTACCTCCATTCCGCCTCTCTTTTTATCTGATTACAGCCAGAGTTATAACTCCTTCTAGCTGATCTATATAGTTGTCTATCCTATTTACAGGGGCATCCATTGGATTATACTGGCCCCTTCTGCTTACATCTAGTTAGCTGTATAGGATTGATGGCCCGCGCACGCACACACGTACCCACAGGCACTCACATTGGCAACACACAAATGCACACTCTCTCTCAGACAGCCACAAACCACACAAGTTACATGAGCATAAAGCTGCAGTATACGATATGTACATTTGCATATGCATGAGCACGCACACCCGGAGATACAAAACTGTATGTTCATGCAAATCCATGCACATGTGCAGAGATGCACACTTAACACCCATGGCCTCCCTTAGGCTAAGTATGCACCTCAGGCATAAGTGTGTCAAAGTGTACACTCCACAGCTAGATTATCTTGGAGAATATAAATATTGTATTGGGACTCAGTATTGGAGGACTTGAATCAAGGCTGCAAAATGAACCGTATCGGGACATTCCTAATATATATACTGTTGTTACCACTCATTCCCAAATGAATCAATGAAAAGTGAGCATTAAAGCTTCAGTAGGCAGTATATTTTTGGCGTCAAAACATTCCATGATAACCCTTCAGCATATTGTAATTCAAGTGTTCTGAGAGAAAACTAGACTTCTGCACCTCCTCATGGCTGGTGGACGGTGCTTGGTATTTCCTCAACCTGATCTCAACATGGCTGCCGGGGTCACAAACTTTCTCATTTTACAGCTAAACAGTACACTACAAGATGATTCTGAGAACATTTGAGGAGAGAAATAGGCATTACAGTAATAGAATATTGATTCATATTTCATATCAGCGCTACCTAGTTTGACCGTTTGGTCAGGGTTCAAAGTGATTGACAGCCAGCTCTCGTACACGGCAGCTGAAAGCAGGTTTAAGTCCTATATAAATACTGCCCGTATTCAGAATCTCTGCATTTGAAACAAGCTGTCAGGATTTCTGTCCATTTGTGATGTCACAAATATACAATATTTAGACCCTTTACACAGATTTAAACGTAAACATTCTAAATGTGTCCCAGTTTATTCCTGGTTGCAGTGTATGTGAATGTCATCAGCCGACAGGAAGTACACATGGACCCAAGCTGTTGCCTAGCAACACAATTCTGTCGCAATTTCGTCGCAATTCCGTCGAAATGTGCTAAAATGGAGCGTTTCAGACAGAGTGTAAATGCAGGCATATTCAGACCGACAGTTTGAGGAAAATAAAGTTTTTTTTGAACATTACAGCATGTAAACATGTTCTAGTAGAAACACAAAATACAAGTATGAACCTGAAAATGAGCACGGTATGGGACCTTTAAGATATCTCCAATATTTTCAGTGCATGAGGAATAAACAAAAGACAAAATACTGAAGTGAGTAACACTTGAACCGATTGACATTGAATGATTTTGATTAATTACAATATTTGCTGGGTGCTGTTGCACACTGGGAAAGAATTTGGGTGAGATTGCCTTCCCCGACTTCCCCCCCCGTTAGGAATACGTCCGGCAAAATAAAATGTCTTTATATTCCAGAAACGCCACGACTCGTGGGAGCTCTGTGATCAGCCACTGTACGACTGCATGTAATTTAATGGCTGTCGTGGCCTTAGTGCATTTTCTGTCCTAGCTGTCCCAGAATACCCTGGGTAGATGTTGTTTCCCTCTTCTAGTGGAGCTTCGCTCTGCGGCTGTCACTGCATTTATGAGTTTGCCGCTCGGTGCCAGCCTGCATATCCACTTCACCGTTGAGCCGGTCGGTCTATCGCTGGAGGGGAAGAGAAGAAGAGGGAGAAGGAGGAGTGTGATTCCACTCTAATTTTGTGCTCTTGACTTGAAGAGATTGCTCAGGCTATAATTGCAGACCCTTTGCTCGGGGTAAATCAATCTAAATGGAACAGGCCTGGATGATGCTACTCTACTTGACCGACTCTGTTCCTTCCTACTTCTGATTTTCTCAATCGCTCCCCTGATGCTCAAGTGACTGTTAAATAGACTTTAGAGGAGAAGACACGCACGCAGGCATAATCATACACACATACATAGGAAAAAAATGTTCTTCGAGTACTCAAAGAAATGACTTCCACTCACCTAAATTAGTTCCTCTCGTGGAGTAAATGGGAGGTTTTCACAGTTTTAAAAGGTATGTTAGAAACCCAGACCACCACACATAGAACTAAATAAACTGCTAATTGCAATGTATGTAATAAGTAGTCATAATTTAAGTAATGGCCTGAAGCCTGGTGTGTTTAAGCTAAGCCGTCCTCACCCAAAAAACAGTCTGTGCAAGCTGCTTATTACGACCCATATTTACATTTTATATATACATTACATTTAGTTAAATAATCAGCAGTAGATGTCAAATAGAAGTGGTGTACATCATCTGAAAGCTGCGAACCTGAAGATTAATTTGAGATGCAGCTCAGCACCGTTGGTCCAGTTGTTCTAGTCCTTAATTAGAAATAGCAATTAATTAATTAATTAATTAATCAATTAAAATTAATTGTGGAAGTAGAATGTGATGACACATGTTTGTGATGGCCATCCCCCATGCTCTATTATATCTTATAAGTTGTTTCAGTAATTTTGGGGGTTGATACCATTTGTTACACACATTTGATGCCAAATTGAACCATTTTTTACAACTCAAGAATTGATAAAAAATTATCAAAATTCCTCCCAAAATACCAAGAAGCCATGCTGTGGTTTGGTTTCAAAAACTTTTGACATTTGGAGATTTCTGCAAGAATTGCATTTTTCGGCATTTGGATGGCAAGCACTTCTGTTGTGTAAACTGCTCTGAAATCCCCTTATTGTCAATCCAGCTATAGGAAAGTCATCCATCCTCTGAATGCTCTAGGTCTGTAGTTTGTGGCTATAAAGTTTCACGAGGCTGTGATTATCCTAGAGGTCACCACAGGTCATTTTATACAGTGAGGTCAAATAAAAAAAAAAAATGGTCTCGCTACAATGAAATGGCTACTATGGTAACTACCATCATCACACATGAATACAGTTGGGCTCATTGGATCCACATGAGTATCAGCTTTACACTGATACCCAATTTATGTAATTCCAAGACTGTTTAGGGACCCCAGTATGCAGAAATATTCAGATACACCATCTGAGTATAGGCGAGGAGGGGATGCCCTTTGGAAATCGCCATGTCAGTTTTTCCTTGCTAAAATTTGGCGGAACTTCATAGCGTTATTTAGCGTTTTTCCTGACATGTTAGCATGACATGGTTGGTACCAATAGATTTTATAGTTTCATATGATAGCATGGTACCAATATTGTCACTCTAGCTTTAAAACTCAGCCATCAACAACTTCTAAAAGACAAAATAGCAGCCAGGCGCGCCGGCGGGACCATCAGAGTTTTGAGAGGTTAAAACCAGCGTGCGACTGCTTCACATCATTAAATAGAACATCATACATGTAGTTTTGAGATTCTGTTGTTTCGGTGTGAGGATGTATTGGTTTAAGCAGTGTTTAAATGCTACCTTGATCCGTCCGAAAATTACAAGTAGGATGAGCACATATTGTTTCTTTAAGCCTATTTTCCAACCTGATATCAGCATTCAGTCTGTATCTGGCTACATTCACCATAATGCCATCTGATCTCGTGGCCTTGCATTTACACCCGGTATTATTAAGCATTCTTGTTATCTCCATTCGGCCTGCATTAAGTAGACGGCGATGGCAGACTTGTCAACACACATGGCATGAGCGAGGTCAAGAGAAATGAAGCTGCCATGGTATCTACTCATTTTCCCCCTGTGCAGTGGAAGCGATACAGAGCACAAACACAGTAAATACAGGTGTAATCGGGGGGATTTGTGTGAAAACTGGCGGCAAATTCTGCAGTGAGATGTGTGAAATACTAAAACTTGCAGGTTGCGTCAATGACATGCCGCATATTTCCTCTGATATGTTGCTTGTTATTGGATAGGCTACAGTTAGGATTGTATTTGTCACATGCCCAAACAATAATGTGCAGTGGGGCATGCTCTTGAGGCTTAGATAAAAAAAGGCTAATGCAATAAAAAAAAAAACAATAATTAGATTAAGAGTAGAAATAAGAATTAGTTAAAGAATATAAGAATATAAAGAATAAAAAAAAAAACAATGGATGAAAATTATCATATGTATATACTGTAAGTGTGCAGCCGGGCTGTGCAGATAGATATGCATATATCAAAGTTGTAATTATTAGATATTCTAATTATATAGTTATTAGTTGTAATTAATAAGATCTTAGGTTCATCCATTTGTCACAACCCGTCTCAAGGGAGAGACAGAAAGAGTGACTGACTGCCACCAGGGTCCTCACATATATCATAAAGCGTTTGATGGACTATTTCGTTGCCCTGCAATCACCAATTAAAAGCTGAGCTATAAGCCTCTCTTTATCCATCAGGCTAGAGATAACCCTTACATTAACTAATGCGATAACCTCCCATAACCCACTTCCTGTCTTTAGCAGACACATAATTGTAGAGTGTGTGTTATTAATACGAGTACCTCTCCATATTGTACCAACTTGATATCCTCTCTTTATCTCTTCCTCTCTCTCTCTCTCTCTCTCTCTCACCATCTCCCAGGTTTAGCATATAGCCTCTCATTACGCTGTGTAATTGCGCATGCTAATTATTTTACCATTATGATTTCACAGTATGTTGCTGCTTATCCGTAATGTGTCTGTTTTGCCAAGTTTTTCGCTGTACTGTGACAAAACAGTGCCGCTTTACTGCCATGCGTGGCAATTGTGATGAAGTCCAGGTTTAGTCCTTACTTGCTTACTGAGCATCTCCCTCCAGCCAAACAGATCATTAAAAAAGGATAGTTTACTTCAAAATCAAAAAATATAAATATCTCCAACACTCTGCAACCCACACCAAAACTAGCTATATTAATAAATAGCAATACCGGAAAAGAGAGAAATGTGTTTTTTTTTTCATTTTGGGAGTGAACTGTGCCTTTAACCTGCTCTTGTAGGTGTCACACAAATTAGCTGTATTATAACCAGATGGCAACCAAAAGTGATAAAGTAAAGTTTAATTCAGCCCATGTGTTTGCTTTGAGATTATAATCAGATTTTTATGTCCAATATCCACACTTATTATTGAGAATTTTTCCAGAATCTATTGAATTTGCCCCAGGACATTTCATTCCTACAAGATAAAACTAAATATTGACTAAATGAAAGTAAGGTGTCACGTTTAACAGTTGTTTTTTTTTTTTGCAAAAATAAGTTACTTGATTCTAAGTTAATGTCCAAAATTCAGAAATGTAAGTGAAAGTTTAAAAGTAGCAAAAATAAACCTCTAAATGTAATGTTCTAGTATGTTTGACTACTCCATATATACTGTGGATTTCTGGCCCCCCTTTTTTTAGGAGAGAATACACGTGCAGGCAGGATACACATGCACATTTCACCCAATATCGAAGAAGGAAGATTAGCTTGTGTTTCCCTATGAAGTCCAACTGCACATTAATTTCGATTCTTGCTGTTGGAAAATATTTGATGAAAATGAAAGTTCCCTTTGAAGCAGACGCATTTCTTTCTGTCACGCTAGAGACTTTAAACTCTGACGGCATATTTGATGAGCTCAGTGTATGTTTTGAATATAAAACTTTTACACCTTAAACTATTAAGTATATAACCGTCAGATAACAGAGGGGGAAAAAAAATTACAATACTTTTTGTCTGAAATGTATCACACAGTTGAAAGACTTAAGTTATGTAAAGCTTAATAATTATACTTGGGAACAATAGTTGGTATTAATGTTACCCACTTTAGTACCACATTACTCTGTTATAGTGATACAAAACAATCTCATTTGACCTAAACCAACATCCCACCAACATAGTAGGGGCAGGTTCACACTCCTGAATCGAACCAATGCGAGGGTGATAACATTATTTCAGTTTTCCCAACTGGTCCAGTTTGCATTCACAAAGGCGAAACTCAAGCGGTTCAGACATTGTAAACATGAACCAGGTTGTGGAAATGTTGTTGATTATTGGTAATACATTTAGCTCCGACTCAACCGTTGCCTCGACGTGTGTCATGTGCTTTCCTACTCTGTGACAAGAGAGTGTGAGTGAAGCAAAGTTGTTAAATGTACTGATTTAGCTGCTGGCTAGTTAGCTAGCTTGCTAATTCCACCATGCGTTCTTGCTACACTGGTTAACGTGCAGAAAATGAGCCGCAAAAAAGTTGGCACTCATCTGGCAGTATGGCAATGTGCTTTCCTACGCTGTGACAACAGTGTTTGGATGTTTTTTTTACTCATTTAGCTAGTTAGCTGCCTAGCTTGCTAATTACCTCCGCCAAGGTCGAAGGCCTAGGAAGGAGGTTATGTTTTCACCGGCGTTGGTTTGTCTGTTTGCAGGATTAACCCAAAAGTCCGCGATGGATTTTAATGAAAGTTTTTGGAGGGGTGGGGTGTGGCACAATGAACAATCCATTATATTTTGGTGGCGATCGGAATCATGATCCGCCTTCGGGAATTTTTTTGCAATCTCCAGCATCTATTGGACCCATTGAGCAGGCGCAGTAGCATTTCCTTTAACTCCCCCTCCCAGCCCTCGCTCCAGCCTCGGTTTTGGTCTCATTCACATGAACGGAGGAAGGGAAATAACTCTGGATTCGGCTATTAGTGCATTTTATAACTTTTAGGACCTAATAATTTAAATAAGGGCTATTCAAGTGTTCATACTGGGAAGTTGATTTACATTAAAAAAAACGAATTATCCATTGATTTACAGACGTAATTCCACTGTTTGGCCACTATGAAAAAAAAATGTCATAAAAAGAAAAAAAAAGAAAAAAGAAATCGCTCCAGGGTTCGGTTGAACCGGACCAAACAAGCCAAGTGAACGTGCCATTAGTTTGTTGCAAACAGTTTGATTGATTACAAAATTGAATAGGAATTTTCAACATTAAAGTATATCAAAACAGCCCAGTATCCCTAGGAATTATATCCATATTGAATTCAACACCGTCAAGTCCAATTCCAGGAAGTCATTTTCTCCATATGTAGGCTACTGTAGCGAGACAGAACGTAAAGGGAATAGAGGTCAGGTGGTGAATTGGGGTTGGCAAATCAGATTTTCATGCAGAAAACTGGACTTTGCTTAAACTGACACAAGACCTTGTGTGAGGTATACTATTCCAGCATAGACTTACTGGTCAGATCCAATGTGTGTGGGGAAAATAGCAAAGATGTCATTTTTGATGGTCTGGGTGGTGCCTTTGTAAAAAAAACATTCCTGCCCCGGGGCCCACTAATAGTTTAATCGGGCCAAGAGCTCACACCGCGGAACAAGTTGCCAACAGGACATTCTCTGAAGATGTTAGTTCGAAACTCGAGTCAGATAAATACAACCTAACAACACGGTCGCTTTGATGGGGTCTGCTAACCGGCCAGTCTATCTGCCAGCTGACCAGTCAGACCAGAAAAAGCATTGACCCCTCTGTCAACGGGTCTGTCTGTATAGCTGCTTTGACTTTGTGGACACACATTGGACCTCTCTGCTGTACAGTACGATCCTGCCTCTCCCCGTATATATCTCCGCCTCTCCCTCTGTCTGTCTGTCTACGTCTCTCTGCTGCCCCGGGTTCACGTCACACCATAACAGGATTCATCTAAGTCAAGGGTTAGATAAAGAGCAGTGGGAGGGACTGCAATAAAAGAGGAGAGAATCCTTTTTCATCTCAGCCTCTCGCTGTTTCTCTGTCTCTATAAGTGCTTGTCGACGGTATGGAGCGTTGCGTCTGCGCCGCAGGTCTCTGCCCCAGCCAACCGCTGCTCTAATCCTGTTTCCTCTTTTCACACGCTCTATGATAGACTACTTTGGGGTGCGTTCATGCCCTGAAAATAGTCTGCGTGAGCTATTTCATGCGTGTTGTGCTATGTTGTCTGCCTGTTTGTCTGCGCCCCTCAGTGCCAGGATGTGTGGTGAGTGTGTGAGTGTGTTGGTCAGCGGGGTCCAGCGAAAATGGATAGTGATGATATATGGGCGACACACACACCCCAGAGGTCGTTGTTGGAGCACGGTGCATTACTGTGATTGAAGCCGATAATGCACCAACAGACTCCGTGCTGTGCCCCTTCTAACCCAATCACAACTCTGCTGATGGCGTGCCCCACCATCTGTGCTTCTTGGATTGGATGGGGGGAGTGATTGATGTGCACTTGAACCTATTCCAGTGAGTTATCGTGGCCCGCTGTAGTCTTTAAGACAAGACCCTGTGGTCATTTTTCACCTGCGGACGCCAGTTTGTCGTACCGTCCTGCCTTATCCTGCATTCATTAACTCTTTGATGTAAAGCTGAAATGCAATTACAGTGTTTCACAGTTGGGGGGCGGGTGTATCATTTCCTCTCTTATCCCATGAATCATGATGTATAGCATTTTAGCAATTGGACTGCTAAAAATGAATTGAAAACATATTCACCATTTCCAAGATTTGACTTTTTTGAAAGTTTGTCATTTGCTACCATGTGGGCAACGATTGAACTATTCATTTAGCCACTGTATCTCTGAAAGCACAAATAGACATCCTAAAGTGAAATCTTTCATCATTCACGGACATCCTGCCCCCTTCTGCAACAAAATGATTATTTGCCAATCAGCTGTCAATTAAACGAGTTACGCTGCAGTGACGCTGTAACATCAGGCGATGTTACCAGACTAGCAAGCACCAGATTTGACAATGACCGCAGAAAATTACCAGGCCAATAAAAGGCAAAAAAAATATACTATTTTCATGAGGAATAATTTATTTTTTCACAAATATGAATGATATTTGCGTTGCAAGCGTGTCAGTTGGTAAAATAAAACGCCGAGCACCTCTTCACCAAAGTCCAAAGCAACTTTTCATGAGACTTTCCGGCTGGTAGCAATCTATGAACGCTGAGCTGAAAACAACACTTAAAAGACGACAGTTTACCAAACTGACAAAGAAAGCCAACGTAGCAACAGAGACTTTGTTTAGTGGCACACATCCTAACGAAACACAAAAAAAACCTTCCTATGGTCGAGATTATGTTAGAGGTGATGACTGCGGTGGCTGAAACCTTTTTAATGGACCATAAAGGTAAGACAAAAATGATGTCTGCTGTTGGCTGTCGGTTGCTTTCACTTTGTCAAATTGGCTCTCAGAGGAAAAAAAAAAGGTTCGAGACCCCTGGTTTAGCTAATCTAAATGCCATACTAGTAAATGGCTTATATTTTGAAATTATTTTGTCTAAAGATTCCCTGTAAAGCATGTCAAAATTGTGTGCAGCCTCTTACAATTTGGGCAACATGTAGTTATAACTGTTACTGCTTCATTTTAAACTGTTGATATGTGATCGACCACACAGCTGCATTGGCCACTTGAGCAATGGTGTGAACACTCCAACATCCAGTCGATGGCTGCACAAGAAGAGGTCCTCCTGATCCTCCTCTTCCATCTTTCCCCCATCTGCTGGATTGCAAATAAAGTGGCAGGAGAGAGAGAGGAGGAGGATCCCATATTAAAACTCTGCTTGCATCCTGTGCGGTTTTGCAAGTCACAAGTAAGGCCCAAGTCTGGCACCCAAGTCCCGAGTCAAGTCCCAAGTCCTAAACTTTGAGTTTTGAATCCTAAACAAGTCATAATGCACTCTACGGACCAAATGTAATGCCATTTTAACACCAGAGTAATAATATATTAAATACTAGAATGGCACTCGGAGAGCGCAGACTCCGCCTGTATGAATCCCCCCCACCTCTCCGTTCAGCTTGCGCCATCATCCACGTGTATTTTTGTTTATGTTGAGATCAGCTGTACGTAGCGGAGCATCATAAAACACTTAATTCAAACTGGACAGAAACAAAATAAAACTCACCTAAACCGTCGTCGTTACTCTTTCCAACAATCACTGAGTGTGCTTTGGTCCAACTCAACTGTAATTTCACCAAGTTTAATGTGAAAAAAATGCAGATTCTACAGTTGTTGTCCCCCCTCCTGCTCTCTCTCTGTCTCTGAAGGAAAGAGGCGGGGTCATGTGTCATCAACGCGTCATCAGTTACACTGCACATGTGTTATGCCCTGTGGTTTTAATATTCTGGGTGAACGGAATCCGTAAAAAAATTCCTGAAACCGGATCATGATCCGGATCGCCACCAAAATCGAATGGATTGTTCATTGTGCCACACCCCACCCCTCCAAAAGATTTCATTCAAATCCATGGCAGACTTTTGGAGTAATCCTGCTAACGGACAAACACACAAACAATAAAAAACAACAAACCAACGCCGGCCTTCATCCTTGGCGGAGGTAATTACATATTACATACATTAATTACTACATCTTTAAAAAATCATAAATGCTTTTAAAAGTTGGTATTTATTTATTAAAACTAGTGTGACTAAATTCAATCATTAAAAAAAAAAAAAAAATCTCTGGAATTAAGTGTTGACTCACTGGGAATGAATATCGTTATCATTAGTTGATTCAGGAAATGAAGGGAAATGAATTGATTTGTGGCACACTTTAAATAGCATACTTTTTTATTCTTTGGGCTTGGGGGGGAGGTATCAAGTATTTATAAGTCAATAGGCTCAAGTCAGTGAAATCACGAGTCACTGGTGTTAAATTCCAATTGTTTTTTTTCTTGTCAAGTCGAGTCTAAAGTCATCAAATTTGTGAATCTGACTCGAGTCCAAGTCATGTGACTCGAGTCCACGCCTCTGCATGGTGATGTCAATAACATGCCTGTACCGCATGTTCGCGTTTACAAACCCAGTGTGTTTGTGACGCTGTTCATGTCCATAATTCTGTCCATCCAACATATCATTGGGCCTGTTTACCCTCACTAACAACATAAAGACTCATAGCTCTTGTTTTCCTGCCTGTTTCAAATGAGCCATGCTCCCATGTGTGCTCGTGTGTGCATCACATTGAGCGTGTGTGTGTGTGTGTGTGTGTGTGGATTATCTTTCCTTAGCATATGATTGTCCCAGTGTGTGTGAGTGTCTGTGTAATACGTACTGCAGAGAATAGTAGAAACATCGCTCCAGTAACTCGCTGCATAATTCTCTGTGCCAGGGGAGACTCGCCTGGTTGGTTCATTTCTACGGAGAGATGTCTCCCAGTGTTTGAAGAGGCTAAAATAGAACAGTACAAAGCATGTCAGGGAAAAAGAAAAAAAAAATCTGTATTCCCGCCACACACTCTGCACAGCGCAGCCGGGGAATAGCTGCTCGTCTGTCTGCCTGACTGACTTGACTAATATTTTATGCAACCCACAAGAAAAAAAATAGGAATAATGGGAGGGACGTTCATCTTTGAAGTGGTTGTAGTTGGAGATTTGTGAGTCTCTCAAATCTTTCTACCTCTCCATGTACACAGTGTCTTCCATTCTGCATGCAGTCATTGTATTAGTCCCCAGTATTACTATGAATCCCAAAAACATTGACATTGTGTTGAGCCATGCAGCAGCAGTAGATAGCCACTCACAGTCGCTCAGAGAAAAACAGGAACATGCTTTAATTATTCGTATCTTATTAAGAAAGGTAACGGCATGGCCACCGCTAATAAAGGCTGTGTAAAAGATATAGAGGGTGGATGGTTCATATGGTGACACTATAATACACCATAATGTATAGCCTATTTCTACAGCACTAATTCATCAGTACAATAACAGAGTTGTGTCATACTCACCACTCTATTTGCCCCCCACCCCTCACCGTAGCTGATCACATATGCCAGTGAAACTCAACACTTCCTGCAGATGTTTCACATTAAAAGCCTTCAAGGAAACGAGGGGACTGTAAGACTTTTATTATGAGCCATCTTTGCAGGAAGTGTTGAGTTTAACAATAACAACAACAATAATAATAATAATAATTATTATTATTATTATTCTTAATCAATAAAATGTAAATTAATTAAATTAATTTATTTTATATCAATAATAATTCTACTAATCATGATATTGATGATAATAATAATAATAATAATAATAATAATAATAATAATAATAATAATAATAATACATAAATAAAAACATAAATTAATAAGATTAAAATTTAAAAAAAACATTGAAATCACTAGTCTAATTTAATAATTTTATTTAATTTATTTAGTTTAATTTAATCTAGTTTGTCACTCCTTGTGGAAAAATAATTATAAATGAATTGTACATATAAGATAACTTGTACAAACAAACATACCCCTTTGTTGTGCCACATGAATAGTTCAATATACTGTACAATATTCAATGATTATTCAAAATTTCAGTTGGAAAATATTTTTGGATGTAAAATGTCCACACAATGACCTTAAGGTCCTTACAGTAGAGTTGGCAAAGCTGCTCGTGTCCTTATCTGCACTAAATACCATTGTGTCGACGATAACAAAAAAAACAAAAAAAACATCACATAACATATGCTGTTTACTTGAAGTGTTTGAGTAAGCCACTTACTGTGGGAAGAAATAAATAATGTACTTTCTAGAATTGTTCTATTCTCATTTTAGCTTGCAGAACATTATTGTGTGATTTCCAGGATCTGTAGTTCTGGTGCACAATGGGAATAAGTGTGAGTTTTGTAGATAGCAGTTGATTTGAGCTTCAACTGTTTCAAAGAACTCTCAGTCCTATAGCACATATAGCATTAAAGTACAAGGTGTTCTTTTAGTTATTATGGGAAATCACTCTTTTTTTCACAATTTTTTAAATTTATTTTACTGTATTTTTTTTTATTATTATTTGTTTTTAGCCCAATTTAAATAGTGAATTTATTTCACAACACAAGACGTACAGCTGATCTCAACATAAACAAAAATATTCATTCTAGTTTTGTTTAATTTTTTGTCCAGCACTCATAGTTTCTGCTTTGACTTATTTATTATGCATCTTTCGCTTGCATGAGGCAAGCTCCAATCCTTTAACAAGGGCCAAAGGTGATGACCTTTGGTCCTCTTAATACCCACAATACTATCAACATACAGTATGTCCGAGTGAAGAGCAGCATGTAGGTTTTATATAAATGTAGAGGAGTGGAGGAAAGAGTTCTGGTGATGTAAAGAGGTAATAGGAATAGTGAAGGAGAAGCTATGAGAGCCAAAGGAGATATGAAGAGACGAGTGTGAGGGGTTGGGGTACGGGAGTGGAATGGTTGCCAGGGTTACGGTCAGGGTTGTGACCCCTTATGTCAATCCGCCCATTTGGAGCATATTGCAGAGTAAGAGGATTGGATTTTTATGGAGATGGATTTCATCTGCTGGAAAGCTCTCTCTCTCTGTCTCTCTACCTCTCTCCACCTCCCCTTCACTCACCCACTGTACCTCTCGCTCAGGCTTCCCCCGTCTTCCTCCTGGTGTTACCATGTGTGACTCGTCACCTGACTACATTTCCGAAGCTGTCTCCTTTCCTTGCTTTCCCCTTCCTTCTCCTCTGCCTGCCTGCCTGCCTTCCATCCTTCTCTAAACCTCACTAGTGTGTTTATTCAGTAACATCAGGATCAACATGATCCCCTAGTGATATTTTCCAAATGCCAATTTGTGTCTCCTAACTCACACGTAAAAGATTACAGTATGTAGCTGTGTGCATTTTATTTTTTTTCCCCATCAGTGCTCCTGTATCTGTCTGTGGATTTCAGACGATGACAGAGAGGATGTAATGGAGAGAGCTTAGCCGGCTGCCTTTTTTTAAATGTCACACTATTCTCTTTCCATCTGCTGCACACTCTGGCCGGTAGAATGCAATTGCACTTTGATGCTGGTTGATGCACTCCACTATGGAGGGCACAAATTACGATTTACGCTCTGTATTAAAATGCGATCACATGTTTGGGTGCAGATTCTAACTGAACAAGTGGGTATGATATGAATTTGTAAGCCCACAATATGAATCAGTGATGCTTGAGTATAGTATATGTATAGTCAATGCTCACCGTGGCTAAACTGCTTACCCAGCACTCTGCACCTGCACACAGCATTTTAATGGGTTCTCCCAGAAAGCCTCCAAATGTGATCAGATTTCAGCCAGAGTCAGCCAGGAGTAAACAGAAAACAGGGAGCGTCCAGTAGCCTACTGGCAGAAACTTGTGAAACAATGTCCTCCCTGCTGGTCAGAAGTCAGTAGAAACATCAAAGCTGGCAGATTGGCATTGGTTTTAGAAATAGAAATGTAATAGTTCAGGTAGAACGCATTTATTCACATTTCATGTGCCAAGAGAGTGAGCCGATCCTTCACTGCAGACTCCATCACATCCAACGCTTAACGCATTGTTCTAGAACAACAACTCACATAATAGACAAACAGGTGATTTTGCAGAGTTTTTTGACATTCTAAAAACTGCTTTACTGTAAATGTCTAAGTCGCTTTAAAGTTACTGTGAGGTACTTTTAACTGGTTATGAAACAGTATCAATTTATTGCCCGTATTGCTGGGCCCGCTGGATGTGAAGGGAGGCACAGAAAAACCATAACCAGGACATCTTGGACAGACTGTCAGACCCTGCTGCAAGTAAAATGAGAGGTTTTTCTAAAGGGACCCTGGTGCACGGAAACACTACCGCTGTTGTCCATGCAAGGACGGCCAAAGACGACACAAAATGAAAGTTCTCCGTAGAAGCTTTAAGTCACAGGTTAATCCGAGAAAGTGTGGAGCGACAGTTTATAACCTTAATGGGGTAGTTTGTGTGTTGTTAATTGGGGTTGTAGGAGGTTTAGGATACTTTTCCGACAGTGTACTGAACTGAAAGTGAAATGTATCTATGCTGTTTTTTGTCATCTGAACCAGCTGGCTTCGGAGAGAGCTAGAAAAGTTTCACTTTCAGTTCAGCTCCCGGAAAGGAAAAGGAAAGAGCTGTCTTACGGAAAGATAAAGCAGTGGAAATATTTTAAATAGAGCGTACACTTAAACAGATATCAAAGTGCCTCATACAACCCCACTTCAAAACACCGAAACTACCACCCTAAATGTGACGAACCCATGAAAAAAATATTATTTCTTGTATCGTTTAAAAGCCATCAGAAATGTCACATCGTGTCCTTATGATTCTTATTTTATGATCTTGAAATTTTACAGAAAACCTGTAAATATTTGGATTCAATCAGACGATACAATTTATCTTTTATAGGCCAAGCCATCTGGGGCTGATTTATATCATACCATGTAAATATTGTCACTCTGAGCCGCCCTGGAGTACCGTCCATCCAACAACGATGATGCTCAGCTTCATATTTGACATAACCAATTAATTTCCCCCCTAACCATCGGCTTTCTAAAACAGTCCGTCAAACCTTACGTTTCAAAATAGGACAAAATTCTTTTGTACCACCTGCCAGCATTGAGTGATGCAGTGTAGTAGCTTTTCTCTCACTACCTTCATTGACAGTGGAAATGTTTGCTGAGATACTTTACCTCAGTTACCATGCTTCCCACTCACGCAGCTGCATGAATCCTCACATGGGAGCCACATAGAGGAATCAGGGCTGAGGTCACAGTAAGCGCCTCGCTAAAAGGCACCTCATCCGCTGGTGTGTCTCCCACCACCTCAACCCACCAAGTTTCCCAGCTGTTGCGGGGAGTTCAATTGGTGACCTTAGCTGCATAATGCCGCTACTTGAGGCTGTGCCCACCCACGTTCTAGAAAACAGCATAATGAAGAGAGTTTAAAAGTAATTCTGCATTTTGTCTCAGTATTTGAAAAGAAAAGGGAACAGGAGAGCACACAAAACAATACGAAATAAAGGGTTCTTCTCGAAGGGCTGAGGGTCTACCCAGAACCATTTGCTTCTGAAGAACCTTTTTTTTGAAAAGAGGATTTTTCAAGGGTTATTCGTAAGACTAAGGGTTCCATTAAGAACTCTTTTCATCCAAAGAACCCCTTTTGGAAGTTCTTTAAGGCTTGTTAAAAGCATGCAATAATTTTGACTTGCAGATAAGCGACAGTAGTAATTACAGTACACAAATGCAACGTTTAGTGGTACGTACGTCGGTGTTTACTACTGTTGCCAGGCAGCCTACTTTCCTTTCCGGTAACACTCGTTAACTTCCTGCTTATCCACAGAATATTCTGTTTGTATGCCTCTTGGAGTTTTGGAGCATATTGCAACAAACAACGCGCTGAGCATAAACGCCTCTGTACGTGCTCGTAGTCATCTATAGTGGTTATTTGCATAAAAACACACAATTTAAATGATTATGATTATTTAAATATTTGCTTTTATTAATCTCAATAAGTTGTTAAGTAAGTTAAACAGGTCATAATCTATTTTATATTGATGTGAAAACATCTCCTTCACACAACTGGATTTATTCAAGTTTCTCGCCAAAAACCTAATTTTACGAGATTACATTTGAACACATCATGACGTTGTAATTTACCTTCACCCAATTGTAATTTTGCTGAGCAGACTATGAACGTCTCATAATAATAACTGAATGGCACCTCTGTTAACGTTAGTAGCTCCGCTAATTAACCAAGCAGGACTGTGCTGCCCACCGGCTGCTAACAGCTAACATTACTAACTCTCCTCCTGCTGATTTCAACACAGGTTTGTTGTTCACAGTGTCGCTTTATCAGGGAAAAATAAGGTGCGTCCCCTCAGGTTTAGTAGCGCCATGCTGTTGAGCACTTTTTTTTTTCTCTGCCGTGTCTCCGGTCCAAAATAAAATGAAACATGATACAGCGTGCGTATGCGTCATTGTGCAGCATAACTGTTGTAAAGCGTCAATAAGAGGAATCGATAGTCACGGAGGCATGAGATGCCAAGAAAGCGGACAACTACGGTTCTCTATTCCCATCACTAGCGTTTTCCCTGCCTGCCAAAGTGGCGGGTGCCCTGATGATTTCACCCGCCAATGTCAACAATTTACCAGCATTCGGCGGGTGGTGGGAGCTAATTTCAGACCCTGGTTCTAGGTATAACTCTTTATGTTGGGTTCTAGGTAGAACCATCTGAAAGGGGTTCCAGGTGAAACCTTTAAAGAAAGGATCTACCAGGAATTATAAAGGGTTCTCCTATGGTTTTAGTCAGCACCTTTAATTCTAAGAGTGTGGAATCAAAATTTAAATTGAACTATCTTTAGGATGTGAAACATACTAACCTGACAGAGGAACACATGCTGAATGTCAATCAATCTTTAATTCATGTCATCTCTGCCCCCTCTGTGTTGATTATGCAGCACACCTGCTTCGTCATTCCCCTGTGTGTGTGTGTGTGTGTGTGTGTGTGTGTGTGTGTGTGTGTGTGTGTGTGTGTGTGTGTGTGTGTGTGTGTGTGTGTGTGTGTGTGTGTGTGGGCAACATCTTGAGCCAAGCTCCTCAGTAATCTTATCATGCTGGCATCCTGCCTCGGTTTACATGCTGAGGGTAACTGACACAACTGTGTGTGTGTGTGTGAGAGAGAGAGGGTAGCAGGTTAATATGTCACTCAGTCGGGGGTTCTGGTAAAAGCTGACTTTTTTGTGACACCCCACATAGCACCGGCGGCATCGCTTGCTGCGTCAAACATGTTTGTGTGTGTATGCGTGTGCGTGTGTGAGAGAGAGATAGATCCAGCCAAATCACATCCACCCCAGCGCGAGTCACAGAGGAGATAGCCTCTCACCGTTAAACGAGTCCATCCTTCAGAGATAGAGCTTTGCTCTGCATAATGTCTCCACCGTTGGGGCCACACACACACACACACACACACACACACATACATACACACACACACACACACACACATACACACACACTCAGGAGAAACAGAGAGTTTCAGATCATTAATCTCTGTAGCTCTCACCCCCTTAACCCCCCACCTCTGCTCTACTGTCCTCCCTCCCTTTGGCAAAGTCATGGCTGTCTTCCTTGACCAACTCACACCCCCCGGGGCCCTGAAGCATCTGTGTGTGAATGTGTGTGTGTGTGTTTGTGTGAGAACGTGTTTCTCGGTGCGCCTGCAGGCCAGGCATGTGTTCGCAGTTGTACGTGCCAATGTGTGCGTACTGTAAATTAGTTTGCGCGTGTGTCGCGGTGACAGAGGAGAACAGAAAAACACACAGAAGCAAGAAGCAGAGTGTGTGACATGGAAAAGGGAAAGAGCATGTATCCTTATTTGACTGCCAGTAGCAGGACGACTGCCTGCCAGCAAACAGAATGGAGATCTCTCTGGAGGATGCTGTCCTCCTTTTTTACCCCCCCCACCCAAAAAAAGAAAAAAAAAATCACTAAATCGCATGCTGGCACACGACACACTGCTTCTCCATTAGTGTCAAAATGTACTCGTGAGAACTGCCAATTGTCATTGAACGGTAGCTCGAAAAACAGACTGGGATTTTGCTTTCATCTCTTTATGGCACGTAAGACGTTACAGGATGAAGATTAAACATTAAAACAGAATGCTTAAGCAAAATAGAATTAGTTACCACTGACTTTAAGTTGTTGTTGTTTTTTTGCATTTAATCATAATAAGTTCATTAGAAGTTGAAGTAGTGCACATGAGGCATAATTAGAGCTCCATAACACAAACATTGTGAATTATTATACTATATTAATTGTAAATGCAGTTATTGATATTAGATTAAATGTTTTCTTTGTCTGCTGATTAAATTGTATAAAAGAGTTTTACAAATGATCTAGTGAAGGACCAGGGATTCAACTTTTTCTTTTGTATAATTTACTTTTCTGACACGTGTCTAGCAGTTTTGCACCCCCGCACTATAGGACAAAAAACGAAAACAAAAAAAAGCCTTGGTTTTCATTGTCTTGTCTTCGGTTGATTTATTTGATTTGATAGAAGATCCTGCAGAGGTGATTCATTAGTTGTATTCAACTCTGAGAGTCATCACGTTTTTTTTCTTTTTATCTGCTGCCTATAATAAGCCTGAGAGGCAAAACACAGGGTGTAAAAAAAAATCCACATTGTTGCTTCCTAGAGAGCTTCTTGTTTGTTTCTTTGTCATTTTCAGGCATCGCTGTCATCGTTTGTGATGGTTGACAGTCTGTTGAGATAGACAGGAAATATGGGGGAGGGGTGGGGGTGGAGGTGGAGGTGTGTCTGAGATGACCTAACAATAGGTGGAATCACACCGAGGACGTTGCAGTTCTGTACTATTCATGTGATCTATGAGGACAGTGAGTACATGGTAATGATTGAAGGCAACCGACATGAGAGTCCCCATTTTTTATCTGGATTGTGGCGGCTTAACGGTAAAAGGGTAAATCAAATTGGAACAAAATAGCAAGGTGGAGACAAAATCGGGACTTTTGACATTTGAGTCCACAGAAGAAATTCAACCTCAGTTAATCACAACACGCATCATATGCCAGCGCTACCAGAGCTTCACCTTATTCAGGCTACAGCGTAATGAGGCTGATAGTTTCCAAGCTGCCCCCACAGTTATGTAATACACAGATGGCGTTAGATCTACCTCGACATACTGTTCCCATGTTGCACCTCTGCCTCTCTCTCCAGCCTGCCCTGCTCCCTCCCTCCCTCCCCCCATCTCTCTGGATTACCCTGACACGCCAAAAGTGACATACGACAAAACACGGCGATTCCTCATCCGTGGCCCAAAGTGCAGGCCTGTCAGGACAGCACTCGGTGTACCTGCTCTAAGAGACCGCAGGAAGAGAACATCCCGTAATAATAAGAGCTCAGATCCACTAAAAACCAAATTGTCCCTTTCACACTGAAGATAATGCAGCTTCTTTTACCTGTGACTGAGCTCCAGCACCTTGCCTTACAGTCACTGACCAGGGGTCTCGTTTACGGACGCACGCCTGAAATGCGTGTACGCCACTTCGCACGCAAAAGTTGTGATGTCATAAAAACAAACTTGACAGGAGAATGTGTCACCTGTAGGGAAACTCTGACCCATGCCATTATGGAGGCAGAGGGAACTGGCGATGCAGATGGTGAGGTGGTGAGTTGAAGGCAGATTGTAGGAATTAAATGTGAGAGGAATCATTAGTATAATGATGCCTCGGTCATTACTCCACTACGGAATGGAGAAGCCAACTGAAAGCACATAAAGAATATTAATTAAAGACAAAAGCTTGTGCAGAAGCATCTTTTTTTTTCTTTTTCTTTGGATGTGAATATCTTCTTTGATATTTCCTTGTCCGTCCACTGACTTCTGCTTGATGACTTTGACCCCTTCCCAGTTGATAAAGTGTATACAAATGTAAAGATGAACAACAAATATCAGAAAACATACTAGACTCAGAGATGCATCGACATTAATACATAAAAAAAAAAAAAAATTCTCAGTACAATGTATCAAAAATGGATACATTTGTCAAAAAACTAATATATTTTTTAAATTTGTTATTATTTATTTATTATTTATTCATTAATAGACTTTTAAGGATGAGGGAATGTCTGCGCATCAGTCAACTCACATACAACTGGTCGCTCAGCAGACAGGACAACTTAGGTAGGATCTGGAATGATGAGATCTGGAGCACAAAGTTATATTAAGAGCATTTTTAATAAGGTGCAGCAACTAACATGAACTGGTGTAAATGATACTGCATCTAAGGAAACTGAACTTGTTTTTCCATATGTGGTTTTATGAATAATCATGTATCATCTATTTTAAGAATATGCAAATCACAAAATGTAAATCCAAGGGAATATGTGCAGTATATGTGCTACATGTATATGTAAATTCCCTTTTAGAATGTGAAAGCAGTGGTAGATTACCTAGATAACAACATAAAATATTCTGGTTGAGAGCTGGATGAAAAGTCTGTTGCTCTACAGTGTCTTCCCTATGCAGTGCGTACTGAGGAGCTCCACATTTTACACCTTGTAATAGTGTAATTACAAATCCATTAAACAATTACAAAACATATCCATGTAGTATAATTTAATATGACAGTTCAGATAAAGAGAGAGCCAATACACAGAGGCACATTGTTTTAACATAATCCCTGTACTGTGGGGGCAGAAGCCCCCTTATTCTTCTCCCATGACACTATCAGCCTGCAGCCATGGCGGCAAATCCCACTGTTGTTGGATGAAGACAAGGAATTACTTCCTGTGTCAGATTAGGGTTATCGTAGCAGGGCTGAGAGTTATTATTATTATGACTGATATAGGCGCTCTCACAAACACACACACACGCACACATTACAGAGGAAGAGATAGAGTATTTACAGGGTTATCAACCCATTATTGTGTTGGATAATCTGCACTCCGGGGCAGTTAGCTGGCAGCTAGACTCTTCATGGGGAATTTGGCCTACATAAAAACTACAACGAGCAAATCCACAGTCACATTCTGTAGAGATGTCGCTGTGTGTTGTTCTTTCATGGAGAAAAAAATGTGAGTCAAGAGGTGATTGTTGAAGGCAATTTGGAAATGTAATTCTACGGAGGGGGGGAATGAGGGGGGAATGGCTGTGAACACTGATTGTTGGGCAGTCGAACAAATAAGACACAGATGGAGGAAAAAAAAACAAAGGGAGGATAAAAGAAAAGAGGAAGAGAAATAAACCAGAGAAAAAAAGGGACAAATCCTTTGCAGTGATGACAGAACATAAAAGAAAAAAATGTCTGGATGTGATACAGAACGAGTGCATAAATGTGCCTAGCGTCTGTCTGGGATTATCCTGTTGTTTTTTTGGTCTTTTATTTCAGACAATGCCACCGTAGAACCTTTATACACTACATGGTCAAAAGCATGTAGACAGTCCAACATCACAGCCATACATAATTGTTAAACATCTCATTCCAAAACCAACCCATCTATAAAGCAAAGGAACCTCTCTATGTATGTGTGTGTCCTTCGGATATCTCAAGACCCGTTCATCCGATTTACTTTACATTTGGCGGGCGTATTGTCGGGTACCCAAGGACGTGCAGTGTAGAAGTTGGTGCAATTTGGACACGTTTAATATTAAGAAACTTTGGATGAAGTCATAGCAGTCATACCATATACATATCTCAAATGGGAACTAGCAACAGTTGTGTATGCACATGTGAGTAAGAGCATTAGAGAATTATATAATATCCTGGTTTCCACGTGTTGGTAAATTCTACAAAAGTATGGATCGTAGCATCATTTTCATTCATTAGCATACTGGTTACTATTTTTCTTCTGTATGATTTGATTACTTGGAGGCAGGGTCTGAAATTAACTTTAACTGCCACTGCGGCAGCCAAGTATTTTTTTTTGTCTGCCACTCAGAAATTGTATCTGCCACTTTTGAAATCCATATGCTAAATGAAGGAATAACATTTTAGATCTGATGTCATTCAATGTTCGATATATTTTACACAAAAAACATTATATAGACGGTAAATAACAGTGTTCGAATTACACTGTGGAGGGAGGGTATACACACTACTGAACTTTGTTATTGTCATCTATAGTATTTGCATAAAAACACACAATTCAAGTATTTGCTTTGATTAAAAAAAATCTAGGAAAGTTGTTAAACAGGTCATAATTCTCTCTCTAACATCTATTTCATATTGATGTGAAAACATCTCCATCAAACAACTGGATTTATTCAAGTTTCTCGGCAAAAACTTAATTTTTACGAGATTACATTTGAACACATCGTGACGACGTTGTAATTTACCTTCGCCCAATAGTCATTTTTCTTGTACAGACTTTGAACGCTGCATAATAATAACTCAATGGCATCTCTGCTAACGTTAGTAGCTCCGCTATTTAACCAAGCAGTGCTGTCCTCCTCCTACTAACGCTCCTCCTGCTGATTTCAACACAGATTTGTTGTTCACAGTGTCACATTATCAAGGAAAAATAGGGTGCATCCATTCAGGTTTAGTAGCGCCATGCTGTTGAGTGCTTTTTTTCTCTCTGCCTAGTCAACAAACTGAAACATGATACAGCGTGCGTATGCGTCATTGTGCACGCGTAACTGTCGGAAAGCATCAATAAGAGGAATCGATAGTCACGGAGGCAAGAGATGCCAAGAAAGCGGACAGCTACGGTTCTCTATTTCCATCTCTAGCATTTTCCCAGCCTGCCAAAGTGGCGGATGTCCAAATGATCTCACCCGCCACCCACCAACAATTTACCTGCATTTGGCGGGTGGCGGTTGCTAATTTCAGACCCTGCTTGGAGGTTAACATTGTGTATCTTTTGGACTCCATGTGACATATTTACCAATAGTACCTGCAGTACGGTGAATCCCCCTCGTTACTGTTGATTCAAACCCGCAAGACATAAAATACATGCTTTTGTTTTTAAGTTTTCAACTTCATAATGACACTTCATTGTTTTCATTAATTCATGTGTTAAGTATACTTTGTAGGTTGATTTCCATGCACAAAATACACATCATTCCCTGGCTTTAGCTAATTCATTTGCACAAGATACACATCGAGTCTCTTGTTTGGGTTAATTCAAGGGCAGGAGATACAAATCGGGGCCCTCGGTGTGATTAATTTACCGGGGGTACACAAGATGCACATCATTCCTTTGTTTTGGTTAATTGCAGTGCAAAAAGCGATTGTATTAGTCCCTTGTTTTGGGCTATTTTGAATGATATTGTTTAATTGGTGTGAGGAAAGGTTATTTCATTAGTAGGTGTTATTAACCTTTTTTACTTGCTTTGAGTGTAATTGAGTCACATTATTTCTTTCTCATTCATATAAACTCTCCCTGGTTTTGGTTCATTTCAGTGCACAAGCCCTGTTATCTCCTTTTGGTTCATTTGAGTGCACAGTGGTAGAGATTAAATGGCTTAGCTCGTAATAAGGATGGGAGGAAGGGGGGCTGTTTGTGAGAGTCATCGGTGGTAGTAAATGACTACTGTACACGTAGAGCAGAGGGCAGAAGGACACCAGGGTTTATTTTAGGTGCCGGGATGTCCCAGTGGGGATCTGTAGAAGGTCACAACCCACAGAACACACAGAGAGGCAGACAGGTAGACAGACACTCAGACAGACCAACACTCAGATAGGCAGACAGACAGACGGACGGACGGAGAGACAGATACTCAGACAGACAGACAGACAGACAGACAGACAAGCAGACAGAGAGAAAAGTAGACAGACAGGCAGGCAGACAGATAGACAGACGGACAAGCAGACAGACACTCAGACAGACAAGCAGACTGACGGACAGACAAGCAGACAGACGGACAGACACTCAGACAGACAGACACACACAGACAAGCAGACAAGCAGACAGACACTCAGACAGACAGACACACACAGACAAGCAGACAAGCAGACAGACACTCAGACAGACAGACACACACAGACAAGCAGACAAGCAGACAGACACTCAGACAGACAGACAGACACTCAGACAGACAGACATTCAGACAGACAGACAGACAGACAAGCAGACAGAGAGACAAGTAGACAGACAGACAGGCAGACAGATGGACGGAGAGACAGACAGACAGATACTCAGACAGACAGACACACAGACAAGCAGATGAGCAGACAGACAGACAGGCAGACAGACAGACACACAGACAGACAGATAAGCAGACGAGCAGACAGACACACAGACTGACAGACACTCAGACAGACCAACACTCAGATAGGCAGACAGACAGGCAGACAAACAGACACTCAAACAGACAGACAGACACTCTGACAGACAGAGGGATGTTGACAGTGAGAGTGAGATGACAGGCCCCGAGGCCACACCAAGCAGTGTGTCCATATGGGTGGATCCATGCTGAAGCTGAATGTGAACCTCATGATAAGGTAATCCATGACTGTGGATCAGGGGGAAACCTGTTACTCCATCCAGTCGCAATTATATAAATCACTGTTTATTCTCTGATTATAATTAGCTCTGGACAATTGCGTTATGCTAACAACGCACTGTGGCTTTCTTTGAATTATAATGTGCATGTTGATTTTGTCCCCCCCTGTGGATTTATTTAATTGTGGTAGCCTCATAATTCAGCAGCATGGTGGAACTGTTTTGTTTTTTTTTCTTTGCAACTTTAAAGTTATCAGCACCATAATTACCCTACAATTTGTATTAATGAAGCCTACAATAAAGGCTGGATTACAACAGGGCAAAGAAGGCAACTGACCCAGGGCCCCAGACCTCCAGGGGCCCCAGAAGTTTAGGTTTCAATGCATGCCAATTAGTCTTATTTGATTAACTTGAACATTTGTTATAGCATTTGCAAAGGGGCGCTGTTCATCTGCATGCACGCTCGCGCCGCAGAGCCGGCCAAACTGTCAATCTGGCGCATGTCGATGACGTTATACACACGGAGAGTGAACCGGAGTAACGTTTGACATTTCTTTACAAATAAAAGTGCTAAAAATTACGTCCATGTAACGTTTGTGGTACCTAAATACAAGGTGCAAATCCTTAGCATCGATACAATCGGTCATTTAACTTGCAAATTGATTTTAGATCGATAAACGTCCCCCGTGAAGGATAACTTTCTGAGTACCTATCGATGTAGTTGGATTGTAGGAATATAAATCGCATGAGAGTGAGAACATATTTGGGGCGGAATGAACATGCAAAATGAATGAATAAGGGATCTTGCCTCCTATACTTGGATTTCACTGGTTAGTCTGTTCACTCTGAAACAGCTAAGAGCTCCCAAAGTTTGGCAGACAAAGTGCACGTCCTTGATTATAACATGCTCTGGTAATTGATGGCACATCAAGGACATAAACGTTATAGCTGCACATCTGGATCTAAAAGTTTCATCTAAAAACGACCTTTGAAATGTCTTGTGGGCATTAGTGCCTTTTTTAGTGCAACCTCCGCTGTATTTTCTGTTGTTACGACAACGGGTTGCAATCGCATTTTTATTCTGACATCAGTGCAATTCACATTCTTCCCCTCCATCTTTCTCCGACTCTATTTTCTCTCAGAATGAAGTGAAAACCAGTCCGCGCTCACCCGCGTCGCTTCGATCCCTCGCATCGGCGTCTCTTTTTAAAAACAATGCTAATAACTTGTAGAGTTGTCGCTGCCCGCCGCTGCTATCGGTGTATTCCGACAGCTGAAACAGCTTGTTGTCAAATCAATAATAATTACACAATGAAAGGCCCTTTTCCAGTAATGATTTTTACACAGCAGAGCTATATTAGAGGAGTCGAGGTAATAAACATTGCTC
>CAKAOH010013744.1:329-31428 GCA_916701665.1 Sebastiscus tertius | reverse complement strand
GCAACAATGTGGGGGGTTTATTTGAGGAAAAGAAGACGGAAGCAGGCAAGACTTAGACGTTATTCAAGGCATCATCATCATTTCTACAGCATCATAAAGCACTCTCTGTTGAGTGTATTATACTCATCAGACATGGCAGTATAGGCTGCGCTATATGACACAGATGGTAAAAATAAAGGGTTAACGCATTTATCAGAAGACGGGGTATTAGTATTAGCACGATTAGATTAGGTTGAATTAGATTAGATTAAACTTTAATGATCCCCTTGGGGAAACAGGGCCCGTTACAGCAGCAAACAATAACAGCAGACAGTAAATACGAATATAGCGGGGGGGGGACAAGAGCAGAACACATCGAGGAGATGAAACATTCATGAGCTGCAGAAAAATTATTAAAAGCAAAGAAAAGAGAGAGAGAAAGAGAAGGAGGGAGAGAGAGAGAGAGAGAGAGAGAGAGAGTGAGAGAGAGAGAGTGAAGTGCAGATTTGACAAGGTGATTGGCTTTTCTCTTTGCGGGGTGAAAGTGTCTGGCTTTTTCTTTTTGGACGCCGTCAAAAAGTCAATTTCCTTTTTCTAATATTTGAAATAATGACTCAGGGTTGAATTATTAATGTCTCCTATGGGCTCGGAAGGGCAGAGTAAAAAAAAAAAAAAACGGGCGGAGGTCTTGCGAGCGAGAGACATTAAGGATAGACTCAAAGAGAGAGGGGGAAACGGAATTTAGATTCAAAGCGTCGAGATGCTCTTTACCTCACACACACACACACACAGCATGACTCATGCATTGTAAAACTGCACAAAACAATTGCAGGCCTGTGCTGCATATATCTGTGACACACACACACACACAGACACAAACAGTTTTGCAGGTGATTGGCCAGTGTGTCATGTCTGAGGTGTGTTAGTCATTATGGGCAATATAAGGAGTCACATCAGTCTGGCTTACAGCCTTCCACGCTGTTTGCTCCTCTGGCTACTCATAGCATAGATTGTGTTCACCCTTCTTTGTATCTTGTCTCTTTGTTACTGTCTGTCTCTGTATATATATATATATATATATTTTTTTTTTTTTTTTTCCCTGTGAGAAGAAGTATTGCTTTTACCTGTCTGATACTGCCCTTTTATTAAAATTCAGATTCCATCCTGTCCCCTGCCAATAAGATGGAGGCGAGGCTGTGTTTTTGCTCAGCAGCTTGGAGGGTACCAGTCTGTAAAAAGCTGCAGTGAAAGCTGCCTCACCCCGGCTTAAGGAGCTGCTAACCCACCTAAAAACAATTTCATTTGTCACGGTGTCGGTGGAGAGTTGCACCGCTCCGTGATGGTGTGTAAGTGCTGCTTCACTCCGACCAGTGAGTAGTAGAAATACCTGTGGTGCAGAATCTGCTAAATCAATATATAGTGGAGGAGAGCATTCACACATGAGCAGTATATCTGGGCTTCTTGTATTCATCAGGTCTGCAGAATATTTACATCTACATCACATACATTGAGACAGGACGGGAGATGGGGAGACAGAGACAGGTGACCAGAGAGGGGAGAGGACGGGAGATGGGGAGACAGAGACAGGTGATCAGAAAGAGGAGAGGACGGGAGATGGGGAGGCAGAGACAGGTGATCAGAAAGAGGAGAGGACGGGAGATGGAGAGACAGGTGACCAGAGAGGGGAGAGGACAGGAGATGGAGAGACAGAGACAGGTGACCAGAAAGGGGAGAGGACGGGAGATGGAGAGACAGAGACAGGTGATCAGAAAGAGGAGAGGACGGGAGATGGAGAGACAGAGACAGGTGATCAGAAAGAGGAGAGGACGGGAGATGGGGAAGCAGGTGACCAGAGAGGGGAGAGGACGGGAGATGGAGAGACAGAGACAGGTGACCAGAAAGGGGAGAGGACGGGAGATGGGGAGACAGGTGACCAGAGAGGGGAGAAGACGGAAGATGGAGAGACAGAGACAGGTGACCAGAAAGGGGAGAGGACGGGAGATGGGGAGACAGAGACAGGTGATCAGAAAGAGGAGAGGATGGGAGATGGAGAGACAGAGACAGGTGACCAGAGAGGGGAGAGGACGGGAGATGGGGAGACAGGTGACCAGAGAGGGGAGAAGACGGAAGATGGAGAGACAGAGACAGGTGACCAGAAAGGGGAGAGGACGAGAGATGGGGAGACAGTCAGCTGGACTCAGTGCGAAATCTACTTTACATGCTTTAGGATTGTTTGTATTCCGAATTGATGTAGTCAGAGCTCGACGGGCCAAGGCAGCGTTTGTCCTCCTTGTGTCTCGGCTTGTTTCTGGTAACAAGATGAACCCCACCTCCGGTAGTGAGAGATGGCAGCCAGCCGTACATGGCAAATTAGAAATTCCATCAAAAAGCATTCTCATGCAGGAATGATATCAGGTGTTTTTTTTTTTTTTTTCATTGCTGAAAAACACTGAGAAGCACCGAGTGAACAGAGAAGGGAGTGATGCGGTACGTTAGCCGTGGCATTCCGTTGAGCTAATTGCTGTTTCATGCAAATGATGATGCAGTCGTATTGCTTTGCTTGCTTCATACCCATTCCTCAAAGTACACTGTGTGTTGTTTCATAATGAATCATTATTATTACTTCCCCAAAATGCAATCTCCGTGCTGTTGTTAATAATGAAATACTGGCAATAAGGATCAAAATATGATTTTATTAATCCAACGCAATCTTATTAGTCATTGTTGTAATTCATAGAGGTTGAGTTAACTTCTCCCGACTCCCCAGCTGGCCTCGGCGCTCTGACTATCCTCCAGGCTTGTTGTCTGTATTTGGTAGTGGTAAAGGGTGGGGTAGGGGAGGTCACCGAAGGATGGCCCCGTGGCCAAACCCATGCAGGAAGAGCTAAGCGTTTATAAACACCTCCTCCAGCATCACCCACAGCCCTGAACTCAGCAGGAGACACAGCAGGAGAGCGTGCTGATCACCAACTAAATGCTTCCCCCCGGTGCGATGCCTGCCGAGAAAAGCTTTAAGCTTCAGGTGTCGGGGAAAAATAAAAAAATCAACATCTACAATGCAGACGCAAATTGTCAAGCTTGAGGAGTCATTAGGTTCTGTGTAACGACTTTCTGTGTCAAGGAGGTTTTTCCAGGCATTTCCTCCAAGACGAGGTGGAGCAGAAACACCCATCTGAAGTTTATCTGTTTAGGTATGCCGAAGGTTTCACTTTCCAATACCGCCGTGAGTTCTAATACAAGTTTATAGTATACGATCGTAAGTAGTATCAAACTGATGGCAAAAGGATTTTAGGGAGAAGAAACTAGTTGAGAAGGTGATGTTTTTCGAAATATCTAACTTGTTTTTAATGTTTTAGTAAATGAGTCATGAATTGCTCTCTAGTGCCACCCACAGGCCAAAATGTCACACAAGATTAATTATGATTTAGTGGGCAGATGTTGACTACATTTATGTTGATATCAATTAATGCCATAGCTTTTCAAAACATGGTACATCATCGGCGTGCACAAATGACCTGGTATTGATTCTCTGGTTTAAGGTCAGTTCATTTTTTACATGGGGTGTTCCATAAAACACTCTGAATCAGAATTTTTCAATTTCAGTTTCAACTACGCCAGTGGTTCTCAAATTTTTTACACCACGACCCACCTCAGAAAATATTTGACTCTCCAAGTACCACCATTATGACCAGGGGGGGGCCACATGAGAAACCCAGATTGTTGCCAGGGGCTAAACAAGTTCTGTCAGACCTAACCTCTATTTTATCGTATCTCCAGTATTTAACCAGTCAGGACTGTGCTGCCCACCGGCTGCTAACAGCTAACGTTACTAACTCTCCTCTTGCTGTTGTCAACACAGATTTGTTGTTCACAGTGTCGCTTTACCAGGGAAAAATAAGGTGCGTCCCCTCAAGTTTAGTAGCGCCACGCTGTTGAGCGTTTTTTTTTTTCTCTTCACCAAACAAACTGAAACATGATATGGCGTGCATTGTGCATGCGTAACTGTGGGAAAGCATCAATACAGAGGAATTGATTGTCAGAGATTCCTCCGCGTACCACTAGAGAGAGCACACCAGTGGTACGTGTACCATAGTTTAAGAACCACTGAACTATGCCCTGTTTTCATATTTGCTTTTTATCTCTTAGTCACAAATTTCAGTGTCAAATTTGTACAATATGAATGACAACAATGTACTACTACATCATAGGAGCAATTTTCTCACACTAGAGATAGTTAGCTACCAGGCAGCGGCTCCATTAAGGAGAAGCATTGACTCTATGTTGAGCAGCATGTATCAGTGTGTGTGTGTGTGTGTGTGTGTGTGTGTGATGGTAAGGAGTAATGTGGTGGGAGGCTCCACATGTTTGCAGTAAGAGCATCTCTCTTTTCAGGAGCGCTGACACGCACGGCTCCTCCTCATCGGCCCTCAGGGTGACTTTTACCCCTGAACACTCTAACGTTTGAGAATAACTGGTCGACAACGATTTAGTTTTCTGCCTCGCTGAGCTCCTACTGGGCATTCTGGATGACTGCCATGGTATATACATGGATGGATGGACGGATAGATGGATGGTTAAGCAGTCCTTAAGATGCAGCAGCCCGGGAGGAAGCAGAAAAAAAAAAAAAAAGACAACTTCAAATCAGAAGCATTTTTTTATATATGCACAAATATAATAACAATAATCATGTGAATGGTTGTCTGTCTCTTTGTGTCAGCCCTGTGATAGTCTGGGGTACCCCGCCTTTGCCCAATGTCAGCTGGGATCGGCTCCAGCAACCCCTGAATAGGATAAGTGGTTACAGATAATGAATGGATGGATAATAATAATAATAATAATAATAATAATAATAATAGAACAATATAAAATCAGATAAAAACAAAATTACCCAACAATAATAACAACAGATAATAACAGCAGATGTTGAAAAACCTGACAATCTGCTCGTCTCTTTTATGTGAAATTTTGTATGTGGTTATGCTGTTTTTTTTTTTTAAGTCTGTTCTTTGCGCTTTTATGTGAAAGTTTTTATGCTGCCGTCTTTGCCAGGACTCCCTTAAAAAACAAATTTTATAAAATAAAGCGGATTAGAAGACAAAAAAAAGACGTATTTCCTTGAAAACATATTTGTAATTTCAGTTTGACTTTCGGACTGAAACTTAAATCATTTAACTAAATGCACAGTTGTTAATCTATGTGAAATTGCTCATAAAGTAAAGACGGAGAAAGACTACAAACTCTTCTTTCGAAGCAGCATACCATATTTAATGATTATAATCAGGACTAATCCTCCCAAATACAGAGAATAAAACATTTTGAACAACTGAGGAAAAGAAATTGTGACAGTCTTTGATTTGCACACACAAAACACACACAACACAGAGACAGGCACTCGCGGTCAAGAGACTCTCAGATTACTCCGACAAATTGTACATGCAAAAGACTTGAGCGAGTGGAAGTGAGTGTGTGCGGTGGTAGCGTGCCATCAGCCCCGTCTGCCCGAGAGCACTTCTATGTAATTGTGCATTTAAAATGGCCGTCGTTATTGTTGTTGTCGTGCAGAAGGAGCGGAGAATGAATGGACAGATTTGGGCTTTATGGTGCGCCACTTAATGTGGCGGCAGACACCGGTTGCTGGAAGCGGAGCTCGGCGTTGTGTATGTGTGTGTGTGTGTGTGTGTGTGTGTGTGTGTGTGTTAGTGTGTGTTGACAGGCCAGACATCAGTGTAATGGACTCGCCGTTGATTGAAAGGCCCGGTAGAGGAGTTTGGGGACTAATAACTATTATGAAATTGATAACCTTGGCAGATGTCGGCTCAATTCGCACCTGCTACTGTTTTCAATAAAACAAGGGGGAAAGCGACATCATTCACAAATTATGCCCCAAATATGAACCCACTTAATTTTTACTCATGCCATTCCCACTCTGTTGTAACAATAGCGAAACAGGAGAGCAAGGAAGTGTAATGGCTGGGAGTAGCAGGTGACTGGCAGCTCATTGATTTAAATAGCTGGATTATTACTCCCTTAGCAGCTATCAGCTACTGAAGTACCCTGAGGCAAGGCACCACATATTTTCATGAAGACAAAAAGTGTTTTTTTTCCAAGTCTCCTAAAGCAACTGGTCACTATATTTTTTAGCAAACGTTACTCTTACAGGAGGGAATATTGCATTTGTTGGGGATTATTATCAGCAGTGGATTAAAGTGGCAGTAGGCAGTATATTTTTGGCATCAAAAAAATCCATAATAACCTTTCAGCATATTGTAATTCAAGTGTTCTGAGAGATAACTAGACTTCTGCTCCTCCTCACGGCTCTGTTTTTAGGCTTTAGAAAATCTAGCCCGTGACGGGAGACTTTGACCAATCACAGGTCATTTCAGAGAGAGAGCGTTCCTATTGGCTGTCCTCCGGTCATGTGACCGGTACTTGGTGTTCCTTCAAGAGATTTCAACATGGCTGCCGTATCACAAACACAAACATTTTACAACTAAACCGTGCACTACAAGATGATTCTGAAAATATTTGAATCGAGAAGTAGGCATTAACGGAGTTCGCGAGTGATTGACAGCCGGCTCTCACAGACAGCAGACCTCAGATCAGCTTTTACTGCTTGTTTTCCTCCGGTATGTGAAATCTTGCAGATACCGGTGGACTTAGAGGAACATGATTTTTTTTCAGGTTACCTGTTTCCTGTACTACTGTCACGATACAGCGACCGTTTTATAGAAATAAACCTTTTTTTAATCATATTTGCTCCACTCTCGCCTACTTCAGCTTTAATACACATTTGGTGCCCTAGTGATGTAGCTGTTGGACATCTACGGAATAGCATCTATCAGCAGGTGATCCCTGATATCGTGGCTTCATCCTAGTCAGGTCTTTTCTTTTTGTTTGTTGGTTTGTTATTTTTCGGTAACACTTTCTACGACCCCCCATGTCTGTAATGAAATATAAACATGCTTATAATGTGTTAAAATCTGACAATAGCACTGTGCAATTAAAGTTATAAACACTGATACATATTCACAATGCTTTATAAGAGACATTATAAGGCATTTTATAATGACTGATGAGGTCAAGTATCATAATACTTCATCATTTTTGTGAAAGTGAAAAAATAACATTAAACCTATGTGCAAGAACACACAAAACATTGTAAAATACATTTTTACTTTACTTAAAGCATAAGAAAATAACCACTTATGACTTATAATCACATTATAATGCATTACAACAGTGATTATAATGCATTATAACAGATTATAATACATTACAAGTATGTAAATTATGATACACTATGATACCTTATGTCATTATAAGATGCTTAATAATGTCTTGTGATTATTGCTATGAAGCATTATGGATATTTGAGTATCTATACAGTGCTATAATGTGAGTATAACACATTATAAGTGTGTCTGTAATGCATCATAGACATCGTAGAACGTTATTGTTATGAATCAATGTCTATTTGCATTGTTTCACTTCATTTAAATTGGATATTTTCAGGAACAGAAAAATTGAATGGAACCTCTAAATGAAGTCATTTCTCTTGTTTTCCACCACTTTACTGTAGGGAAATTTAAAAGTAGTTTATTCTACTTCACAAAACAACGTTGAGGTCCACGTACTCGCTCGGTCTTGAACTTTCGACCGCACTACGGGGTCTTATTCAGCGGAAGGAGTTCCACTTTGTTATTGAGGCTGGCAGAATTCAGAAATAAATGGATTGTGAGAGCCGTTTGATTCAGGAGAAGTGGAAACAATAAAGTCCCTTTTTCTCAAGTTCACCATCACATTTTCTTCTACGGTAGATACTACAATGACTTAATCAATTATTCATGCAATCGCCTGACAAATCCCTGAACTGTTCCGGTGTACGGATGATCAACAATTGGATGTTTTTAAATTAGTTAATTTGGTCTCAAAAAGCTGAGAAAACAACACGGACCGTTTAATGAGTCTCTACTTTGATATCTCTTGCAGGTTACAATATGTACATTCGGTTATGTAAGTTATTCAAATTGCTCTTCTTTAGAAAACACATGCATCTTTGTCACCTTTTTCTGTTCCATCCGAGCCGTGCTTTGTTATCTCCTCTATACCTGCAGTTCCATTAGTCTCTCTCTCTCTCCTGGGCTCTTGCAGACGTACACAGCTGCCTGTGTTAGAGGAGAGCAGAAGCTCAGAGCCTATAAAAGATGGAGGCATGGACCCAGAGAGAGGAGACGGCAGGGGGAAACACGAGGAGTGAGGCAGATGAGTGAGAAAAACACAGAGAGATCTCCCTCATACTTTATATGCTAATTGAGGTGATGCTCCGACACGCTGTAAGCATCCTGAACACAGCAGTCAAACAATGACCTCAAGGTGATCGTGGAGGTGTAACGCACCATCGGTAGCCGATGCCAGGAGAGAAGTAGTCTGTGAAGAAATCAACTCACCCTGTGCACCTTGTGCCGGACATGTTGGACTTCTCTTCGCTCCGTCTACTCATTCGTTTTGTTTGTCTTATTTAGACCGAACTCGTGTTCTCCGTCAAATGTTCAGCCGTGCCAGCTGCATCAAAAGTCAACAGCGTAATGAGCAGCCGTGTATTTCACACGCATACCGGAAGCTGGAATTGCTTCAGATTCAGTTCACATATTCAGCTATCTTCACTCTATACATTAATCTCCAGCAATAATACTGGGTTTTACACGATTTAAAGCTTCTTGATGACACTGCATTTCATTTAGTTGCTGATTGTTCGTATTGTTCGTGTAATCTGCCAACAGAGAGAGAGAGCGGTGTTGGAATTGGTCCATAAAATACTAAGAAAGTTTGTCTTAAATGTCAATGAATTTGTATTTATTCTACACCACGTGGTATCAGTGAGATATTTCACATCAAACAAACGTGAAATATTAAGTCATAAATAATGTGAAAATCATATTGCATCTACAAGGCCAGCTTTTCTGAGAAATGATACCCAGATAAAGCTCTGCAGCTCTGGCAATAAAAGAAACAAATAAACGAATAAGTCCATAAAAAGAACACACTTAATTTGATTTGTTTCAGCTTGATTTTACAATTGATGTTTCTTCAGGGTATTCACTATACTGGGAAGGAAAAGAAAAGAAAGAGAAAAGACACAAGCTGAATGATTGCTTGAATCCATATCCAAAACTAAGAGAATCCGTCCAGTGTTTTGCTTTTGGCACGGAGATGTAGGAAGTCAGGAGCCAAAAAAGTGTAAAAAGTAAGTGAGATATGTATGCACAGGTCAGTTATTTTACTGCATTGTACATGGTAGTAAGTAGGTAGTAGGTAGGTAGTAGGTAATAGGCAGTATTCATGATGATGTGCTTGTTTATCTGCATGCTTTTAGCCATTATTAGCAGGAAGCTGTCTGAAACATTGGCATCTCAAACTGTGTCTAATGCTTCCGTCTAATTCTCTCAGGAATACTAGTACAACTAGAATGGCACTCGGAGAGCGCCAATTTAGACGCCATTCTAGTGCCATCTAGCGCCATCATCCACATATATTTTTGTTTATGTTGAGAGCATTGTAAAACACTTCATTCAAACTGGACAGAATCAAAGTAAAACTCACCAAACCATCTTCGTCACTCTTTCCAACAATCACCAAGTGTGCTTTGGTCGAAGTCAACTCCCCCCACTTCACTGTTCAAGAGAAAACTCCTTCATGCTTTATCCCTTCATGTAGTATTTCAGGGCATTCTCACTCCCAACTCTTCAAACGTGGCAGCTTAGTCAGTAGCTCTACGTGTCAAACTCTGCTGCTCAACGTACTCCAGCCGTAGTAATGATATGATGGGAGTAAAGGAGGAAGTCAGGTGACGTGGTCCAATGCATAGGCGCGGTTTGAACTTTAAGGTTGGGGGTTCACAAAAATAAATCTGACACAAAAATGAATAATCAGGAATTTTTCATTCGTTTTCATATCCCGACTTACAGTATATGCCCAATGAGTTATAGCATGTTGCAAGAATCACTATAGAAACCAAATTCGTGAACCGCCAGGAGATTGCTTGAAAGTTTCCTATATTGTAGCCAGTAATTTCCAGTAAATATCACAATATGAAATGTGTCTTTTCTGTTTAAAAAAAGTAGACAACAAACACAGGAAGATAGCAAGTATCACCCATCTTTTAAGTGGTTATGTATCCAGTCTGATCTCGAGTGCGCAGCTGATGGGTATATGTGGTTTGTTTACATGATGTGACATAAGTCCATATTTAACAAATTGTGTGGACAGAGAGCTTCCTATGTTATTGCTAAGTAAATAAAAAGAGCACAAACAACAATGTTGATGCTGCTCATCATTACAATCAATTATTAGTTCTGTGTTATTATAAAAAAAAAAAAAAAAATGCAGATAATATTTAATCCCTACATGCATTTTTTGGCTACAGCCACTGCACACTGCAGCCACAATACAATCTGCGCCTGTGGTCCCATGTGAAACAAAGTCAACATTGACTTATTGTAGGGGATAGATTGAGTGTTTTTAGTGGGGTTGTGTGATGTACTTATCCATAGTGGGTGTATTACTTACAGAAGATGATGCTCGGCGTGCCCTCCAGCATCAAAAAACCTGCTGAGGGATGTTCATGTACAGCAGCCATTTGATTTTACTGCTGTTTTCATCTCTCTGCTCTCTTACTGGGACAATTTTCAGCTCTCGGTGTGATGCAACCCAGCATGTGAGTAAAGTTAGGAAAAACCAACAGTTTTTACCCAATTATTAATAATACATGTTTTTTCAAAAGAAAGGTCCTGAACTTGGAGTGGGTTAGGGTCAGGAGAGGAGAGGTCATGGCATTGATATGTGTGAGTGTGCACGAGAATCTGTGGAGTGCAAAGCCACAGCCGCTACAATAGCCTAATTGTGTTTATTTTTTTTATTTGTCTTTTGGAAGACTAATACCGGAAAGCCTTGTGGACACAAAAAGCTTTAATTAAATTAGCTGGAGGGTTTACAAGTTCGGGAAGCTGCTCCTCACTCCAAAAACTGTGCTTTTGTAATAACAGAAGCCAAACTAGGGGGGGTGCTGGCCAAGCAGACACGCTCGCTGGTTACTGCAGTGACCCATATGTCCTCACTATTGTTTGAATCATTTTTTAACCACAAGCCACAGCTGTTTACGACTCTGCGAACGTGCTAATACGTGGTGCGCGTTGTAAAAAAACTGAAACTGAACGTGTGATGTGTTAAATTTTTAAGGGACACAATTTGTTTACTTCCATTCCGGTGTTATTTTTGGATAAACAATCATGTGAGTATGAGGCCACTGAATGGAGAGAAAAACGGGGGAAAATGGAGATGGAGAGGCAGAAAAGAAAGTGTGAGTCAGGCAGGACGGGTGTGAGTGGAATCCTTAGCGCCAACGGGCTAATTTATCATCACCCCCGTTGCTATGGGAACCAGCATTCTGGGCAAATCACGGGATGCTGGAGTGGTGTTTTTCTCCTCTTTCCTTTTTTCTTTTTTTAAGGCCAGTAGGAGTCTGCATTAGCGAGGGAAGGTCTGGGGAAAGTGTCGCTTTAATAAGTAATTTAGTGAAGCATTTAGTGGCTTCAAAAAGCAGCTTTTATTATGATAAGTGAGGAAAGAAATAAGCCATTGAAGTGAGATAATGCCACTTGGTTTCTAATGTAAATTATTTTTTTTCTTGAGTGGAGTGGCGTGCCTGAGGTTGCTTGCTTCCAGAGAACCAGAAAAAAAAAAGTAGAATCACTTTGACTTATTGGCTCAGTCTTTACTTCATACAATAATTTACCAACGACATTTTCTTTGTTTTCTATCTTTCTTTTTTTGTAGATGGATAATAAGGATAACCTTGACAAACAGAATTTTTTTTTGCAGTCAAATTATGTCACTGCAGATACATGATGATAATGATGATGATGATGATGATGATTCATTAAAAGATGGAACGTTAACTGAAGTCAGATACCTAAAGAATAAGCTTCAGGAACTGTCAAGCTGTACAGAGTTTAAGGTCAACGGTACATTACACAAACAACATTGTCATTGTGCCTGTTAGAAATGGGTAGACTCGGTCACATTCTCCACCCCCGTCTGAGTGGCTCGCTAAAGGTTCAAAAAGAATATGTACATCATTTTGATAACACAAAGTCACTTTGTAAACATGTCTAAAATTCTACACAATCAAATTCCCAGACATCCCGCCCCCTTCTGACACAAAATGGTTATGTGCCAATCAGCTGTCGATCAGAGGAGTTATGTTTGGTTACATCACACCCTAATATTAAGCGATGTTAGCAGGCTAGCAAGCGCACCCCAGATTTGGCAATGGCCGCAGAAAATAACCATGACAATAAAAATCTAAAAAAATATTAAAAAATATACTAATTTCATGAGGAATAGTTTTTTTCTCTCACAAATGTGAAAGAAATGCGAACATGTCAGTCGGGAACAGGCTAACGGTTAGCTAGCCACTTCAACAACGTCCACATCAACTTTTCATGGGTCTTTCCGGCTGGCTGGTAGCAGTCTACGGACAGAGAAGGTAAAGGAGCAGAAAGCAACGCTTAAAAGACGTCAGTCTCTGTTTACAAAAACTGTGGAAGAAGGCCAACGTGGCAACAGAGGCTCTGTTTAGTGGCGCACATCCTAACGAAACACAAAAAGCCCTTCGCCTATGGCGAGATTGTAATAGAGACGATGACTGCGGTGGGTGAAATATTATTAAAGGACCAAAAATAAAGATAGTGATTATGTCATGTTATTTGCGATGTACAACTTGGTGCTATGAGTAAAGCTATCGGACTCTTTCGTGTTGTCAAATTAGCTCTCAGAGGAAAAAAGGTTGGAGACCCCTGGTTTAGACAGTGTGAGACTTTCCTCCATCTGTCACCTGTATTCACAATTAAATGTACTATATGTAACAATTTACGTGTATTAATTGCTTTCTACTACAAATGTGTGAGGTGAAGGGGTTGTAATTTAACTTGAGAACCTCCACGACTTTCTCAGATTTTCATTTCGTCTAACGCTGCTTATTATCGGGTCTAACCGTTGTAAACCCCCCACGGGGGTTTGCGCCGGCTGAATTCAAGATGCTCCAGCTGCTAACTGAAGGTCCGTCACCAGCTGCTCTCCTACCGTGGCGATAGAGGTGTCAGAACAGAAAACTTGTATATGAGATGATTTAAAGGGAATTTTAAACAACATAGTATTTCATACATTTTGGGGGTCACTTAACTTTAGCTGAAATATTCAAACTCACACAATGTGGAGGTAGATGGTTTTCACTGGACAGGTCCAATATTTGAGTACAGTAGATGATTTAGAAATGGATGCTTGCTGCACTTGTGTCAACATTGTATAGCGGCCAGTTCTTACTGTGGCGTGGTCCTTTTTATAAGGCTTACTGAGACTCATCAGGACTTATATAACATACTGTATGTCATTTTGTTCAACTCCTTTGCAGACACACAACACTGTGTTGTTTCTGTTTGCCCATAACACATACGCATTCTGTTAGCCAAGCAGGTCTAAATTGGGAAGAGGATGGGTGACAAGAGTGAGTGGGAGGGATGAAACACAGAAAGAGAGAGAGAGAGAGAGAGAGAGAGAGAGAGAGAGAGAGAGATGTCACAGCGGAGTATCAGAATCGATCACCATTAACAGACGCCCACTATCCCTCTAGAAGAGGAGGACACTGGGTACGTTGGATGCAGTAAACTACCAGGCACAAACAAGCCTGCATGTACGGTGTGGAAACAGAGCATATATTTACCAATTATAACACCATTGGGAATTTCCATTTCCTGCTCAGCATGTCATGCTTTGACAGCTGCTGCTGCCACTAACAACACCTGTAGTGAAGTATATATTATACACTTCAGGGCCAGTGGAGGAGAGTAACTAAGTACTCAAGTACTGTACTTATTTTAAGTACTTGTACTTTACTTTATATTTTTACTCAACTACATTTCAGTGGAAAAGAAATTGGACTTTTTACTCCACTACATTTATCTGACAACTAAAGTTAACTGTTACATTTTAAATTAAGATTTTACATGAAAAACAAACAAACATATAATAAGCTTATTAAATCCAATGTATTGCCAAAGATTAAACCATTGGTTCCCAACCCTTTTTTGGCTTGTGAAAACAGTGGAGCTCCTTGTAATTTTTCAGATTTCTATGAGGTGTTAACAATTCCATCAAAGAGACATTTCGCCTCCAAACTTCTCACATGGTTTCATTTATATAACTGTTTGAGGCCCAAGGAGGTCAAATGATCCAATATTCTACCAAAAAAAATCATTAGAGAAAAGACCAAAAAATTAATCAGAACTTTGGTTTTCCTTTTACCGACCTCATTAATCACCCCACGACCCCTTAGATTTAACTTTATATCTATTCTTTAGGAGGAGCCCGACCCCTAGGTTGGGGACCACTGGACTAAACTACTGGATCTACATTAAGAATTTAAAGTAGCTCCACCATGAACAGCTACAGCACAGTAAAATGCTGCTTAAACATTCATGCATCAGCATTAACAATTGAATAATGTCATACATGATAATTTATATTGAATTAATTAAAGATTTTAAAGTCTGTGATTGTTTGACCCATCCATCCATCCAACCCGACCTACGCTCTTTATACTATTTTGGTTGCTCAGACGGTCTAGTAATGACGCAAATGGGTTTACATTTTTAGTTAGTTGAAAGCCCGGTGCGTCTCATACAGACACTAAAGGGTGCCTTGTGCGTTGGTATCAGACACCGAGGGGGCACTGACCAAGTGTCGGTATTTGGGAGGGAGAACGGGTTGGGTTGGTTTCCTTGCAACTTATCGAATAACTTCACCTCTAAACAATTTTGAAATAAAATAGCTTTGTTTGAACTGGTCATATTTGGTACACATATACAACTGCTGATTAAAAGTTGCAAGAAAAATCACCTTTGAGTTCTCTATTTTTAACTTTCTGAAACCAACGCAGGACATGTCTTTGACCAGGCGGCGCTCTTCTTTGCATGAGGATATGCTTTCTTGTTTTGATTTTCAATAAGGATTATGAAAAAGCATCCTGCTGTGTTCCCCTTTTTCTTCCCTCCTCCCCTCAAATTATGGTAGGAAGGAGGAAAACATGTTTACTGTGCTTTCTCATTCTCTCCCCCTCTCTCCCTCCCTCCGCAAGTTGACAGCGCATCATAAATCCATCTCAGCCTGGAGGAAGAGCATCTCAAGGCTGCTGCTTCTCTCCTACAAAAATTGTCTTATTCTTAAAAAAAAAAAAAAAAAAAAAACTGGAGAGCTCTGGTGGTGGGGGAGGGCGGGGGAGGAGAGGAGCAGGAGCAGAGAGAGGAGAAGGAGGAGAGGAGGGGAGAAGGAGGAGGAGGAGGAGGCTCAAAGAGAATTATTCATCCTCTGTTTGGAGAGCAAGTTTGTCTAAATGAGGCTTGGCGAGCTGCTATAGCAACATACAGATACTTCAGCTGCAGTTTCAAGTGTTGCCTTTAGGATACACACAGATCCCCCTCACATATGTACCTACACACACCCCAACACTTTTTCACTTATTTAGGATGATGGACACTTCAGGGCCGTAGGCAAGGTAGACTGAGTGGAAATAAGGCTTCCAAGCACTCACAATTACAGTATATGAGCACGATAACCAGTATATGCGTATGTGTGCACGTATGTGTTTGTGTGCGTGGTACATTTTAATATGTGGCTGATTGTATTTGTCCGGTCATGCTGTGCTGAAACAACGTTTCACTTGCCTTCCGTCGTGCTCATTTAATCCCTAAATTGGCTGATTACCAGGGCCAAGACGTGTTGATGCATTCTAATGCCCTCATGGAGTCGGAGCGAGAGGGGCGTCGCAGTGATTGTGCCTGGCCCAAGGGCACAATGATATTGCCGGTGGCAAAACTTTTTAAGGAAAACTCCTTAACTCCTTCAGTCCCACAAGATGTTCCAGATGAATTCAAGGACTGAGTCGCTTTCATTATTTTGTCCTGTGCAGCATCTGACAATTAAACACAACTTGGTGAAATATTGAAGCTCATCACATCATTATTCCTGTATTTTCTAGCATCCATAGTATGTAAAAAGAAAAAGTTGTTTCCAGTTATCATAGACTGTATATGAGAAGTGGACTTAGTCATTGTGACCCATTGGTTTGTGTCTTATAGTTTTGAAGCCTTGAGTTTGGCCATTTTGGCCGTTGCCATCTTGGTATTTTGCACCCAGAAGTGATACGAGAGGGTAGAGCTAAGTAGAACCGAATGCTGAATAAAGACATTTTTAGAAGATCATAATGTTTCAATCAACTTTCATGAACTGAAAACACACTGTGAAGGGGTTAAAGTTATAAGACGAAAACACAGACAACTCCCAGACTGGACAAAGGCGTGGTTTGCGTGTCAATCCCAAGGTAGCCACGCCCTAAAGCATCCCCTGCTTTATGGTCTATTTGACTCTAAATGGGACCATAATTTACTAAATGAACATCATGCTGTATTGAAGAAGACTTGTGTGCTTGTGTGACGACCCTCTCTGAGCAGGCCTCACCCTCCAGGAGCCTGGTGGGTGGGATCAGATCCTCAGGGAGATTCAGTTCACTTGGTCTGGCTGCAAGACTATATAAGCTGGTGGCAGTCAGCCAGTCTTTGTCTCCCCTGGCTTCTTGGTTTTGTCACATTTAGTTATTATTACATTTTAAAATAAACTCCTTTTTAGTTCCAACTCATGGGTGGTCCCCCCTCCTTTGTCCAAACTTGAGCCGGGTTGTGAAAAATGGGGGGCTCGTGTGGGATTAAATGAACCATTTTGGTAAAATGAAGTGCTTTGTGGTAATTTGGCCTGGTTTGGTTTGTGACAATGGGGTTTCTTAACTTGTATGTAGTTTTTTGGGGGGCTTTGATCACAATTGCAGACTTTTGGGTTTCTTTTGGAGGAGAGCATCCCATCTTAGATTACTTAGGTTGGGACAGTTTGTTTGTGTGGGCTACCTTTTTGGTTTTGTTAAGGCAGTCTGGGATTCAGAACTTTAGATTTGTGTTTTGTGTCAGGTTTGGTTAACGGTAAGGGTTAGTTACCTTCCTGTTTGGTTTAGTGGCATGTAGTCAGGGACTGGGCCCTGATGCAGACACTGACCTGATGCAATGTCTTTTGTCTGGAGTGTTGTGGAGTCAGGGAGTTGGCCTTGACACTATCACTATGGTCTTGTGCACTGCCCCTCATGTCTGTCATTGCTTTGCCTTTAACCCTGAAATATTATCTCCCTCTCCAGTCATAAAGATGCTTCCTCCGGTATCTCCGGTATGAAGAATGCTCGCGGTGATTGGCTGCGAGTAAAACAGTCACCTTATGCTAGAGCCGGGCACAAAAAGGATCGGTTGCAGGTATTGTTTGACTGGAGAAGTTTCAATACTACTTGGTACTGGGTTGTTCCTTGAAGGTATCGAGTACAGATACCCATCCCCAAAGGAGTCCAGCCTTGAGCTGGGTTGTGAGACCATAAACTCATGTTTAAAATAATAAAATAAGTATCCACATTAGAAGAATGAAGACCATAAAATGAAGAATCAATATTTTTGAGAAAACCAATATGTTGTTACGTAGACACATGCACACATACACAGAGCTCTTGCTCCCAGCTCCAGATTACTTGACAACCCTTCTCCTTTTGAGTTCCAAAGATGCTTAGTTGAGTTACTTCAGGAAGTGCTGAGTAACAAACAATCCACTTCCACTTGAGATAAGTTCTTACATGATGGAATGAGACACACACTTAGAGCCAGTGAATACACTGAAACACTCCAGAGAGACATTTCAAGGAAAATACTCCAACTCTTCAACAAGAGATAAAGAGCATCTGAGCGTCTGCAATGCAATTGAGTAGAATAGGAAGAACGCTCACAAGAAGCCATCAATTGTCATTCAATGCCATCAACAATACCAGTGAGAAAAGATGTAACCATCTCATGGTGTTTGACAAAAACTTGCATCCAAAGTGCTGCGCTCCTCCAACCTGCCAGGACGCTGTGAGTTTGCAAGTATTCCATTGAAAAGTGTTTGTCCCAAGTGGTGTGATGAATCCCACAAATATAAATACACCTTCAGTCTAAAAATAGTTAAACCTGTAGACGTGCGCTGCTTCGACGCACCGTTTGACCCAACGTTTTACCCTTTAATCTGTGACACGTCTGTCGCCCTGTAGCGCGGGAGAAACCCCGGCGATGAGGTATTTTCATGTCATTAGAGGGTTTGAGCTGAAAGTAGGCCAGCTATTTCTGACTCATTTTCATTACCGCTAAAAGTCAGAAACACTGTAGGAAAGTGGAACACCCATGAAGAATGGAGCGAGAGCCCTGCAAGTGTCTTATATGTGTGTTTGTGGGCAGAGCTATGAGGCATCCTCACCGGTTCACTGAAGGGCCAGCTATTTACATGGCATCACTGCAGAAGAGATACTTTGTCTCCTCTGCGTCTGCCTGTCTGTCTGGTTACACACTTTGTCTTCTTTTGATTGTTGTGTCGCACGTACGTCTGAGACAGGGTGATGGAGAGAAGCAGAGAGAGGGAGACTAAAGAAAAGAATAGTGAAGAAGAGAGATGAATGCAGTGCTGATGCTTTCACACAGTGAGCTGCTACCATTGCATTCGCTGCCCAGAGGTGTTGATGTTCGGTACTGTGAATTGCTGGAGACCGAGCTGGAGCATTTAAACCTGCATTTAAGGACCAGTGTGTAGCAGTTCAGTTTCATCTATTGGCAGAAATGGAATCTAACATTTCTAAGTGTGTTTTCTTTAGTGTATCATCACCTGAAACTAAGACTCGTTTTGTTTTCGTGAGCTTAGAATGAGCCCTTCATATCTACATAGGGAGCGGGTCCTCTTCACGGAGTCCACCATGTTGCACTGACATGTTTCTACAGAAGCCCAGAACGGACAAACTAAACACTGGCTCTAAGGCCATTCACCTTTTCGTGTTGGCCACCGTGGTTCTCCTGCATGCTTGGCACACATGGGAGGAGTTTGACTTGGTTACAATCTGCAAACTCAGAGCTGGATGCCAAATCTTACACACTAGACGTAGTCACCGTGACGTCACCCATTGGTTTGTGGATTACCATTCTCACTTCCAACTCATCAAATTCCGCCACTTGGTCAGTGCCCCTCTGCATCGCAGACAGATGCACAGCTTTTAGACGAACGAGGGACGGCATGTTCATATACACTTGTTACATGTCTTTTCCGTGTCCTTTCAAAATAAACATCCTGCTGTATTGAAGAAGACTTGAAACTAGCGATTGAGACCATAAACTCATGTTTACAATGTTTACTGAGGTAATAAATCAAATGAGAAGTAGGCTCATTTTCTCATAGACTTCTATACAACCAGACTTCTTTTTACAACCAGAGGAGTCGCCCCTATAAGTGGAATGCATTAGCAGTATGACTAAATCAATACGGCAAGTCCAGTTAACTAATCTCATATTTACCACAAACACAAACCTAGATAATCAACCTACGGATTTAAAGTTGATCCAAGATCATTTCTTGGCACAGGATAATCTGAGTAATGTGCCAAGAAAAAAAAAAAGTCTCTCTTTGCCTGATAAAACAAGATTTATGGGAGTTAAATGAAATGCTGTTTTTTTCTATTTTATATTGTTGTTTAGTTTATGATCTAAAAAGAGGTCATTCAGGTGAACTAAGAAGTTTGTTGTTGGAAGCCAAAGAATTATAGGATGGATGGTTGTTAACTGCAGGTGAGGAGGTGTGTACTCAGATACCAGGGAAATGTAGCTCCTGTATCTGAGGCATCTGCGGTTTCATGGCCCTCAGATGACCACGCTTACTCGCGAGAGATCTCTCTACTCGCTGCTACCGTCTACCTTGTTGGCATGGCTGCAACTGCTGACTGTCTGAACGTATACCTTTTCAGAAAAACAGAGAAAGGTAGCGAGACAGTCGGAGACTGATAGTGAGAGGGAGAGTGGGATAGAATGCCAGAGGGTCAGAGAGAGAACAAGAGAGAAAGCAACGTAGATAGAAGAAGAGAGAAAAGAGTCCGAATGAGAAAGACTCACATAGAGAGAGAGAGTGAGAAGAGGCTGAGCAAACAATAAAACACAGAGAGAGAGAGAAGCATTGTTATGCTGGCTTTGTCATCTTTGCTAAATGAATCCAGCGCAGTCTTATTATCCATCGAGCTGACAAAGCCAGAAGGAGCATTGCAGCTCAATGATTTCTTTTTTACTTCAACTTTTTTTTCATAGCATGTGTGTGTCTTCCTTTCCAAATATTTCCTCCTTTTTTCCCCCCTCAGCAGTCAGTGTGTCTCTAACCTTTTTTATTCCTCTATTTTCATTAAAACATCCATGGAGAGGAGACAAGAGGAAAAAAAAACCGGGAGCGCTTTATTCGTCAACCCGCTGGGAAAGCTCCCGCATACCTCGGCCAATTAACGGATAGCTTTGTTGCTAGATGCCAACAGCTAGTGACATCTCAGTCAAACCACACACACACACAGGGACACATACACACCTACGCATTCACATAAACACGCGCTAGGAGGTACACATGCCCACACACATACCGTACATGCAAAGACATGACACGTACAGAACTGTATAGGTGCATATACATACAATATACATAAACAAAGATGAGAGACAATTAATTTGCTTCCTATTTAGCCGGGTGGCTCATATCAAAGAGACAACCGGCTTTTGTCTACATGCTGCTGTGTGTAGGCTGCAGGGCTGATCGGTCATAATTGGCTCTGTGACAACTGTGTGTGTGTGTGTGTGTGAGTGCGTGCGTGTGTGCGTTTTTCTGAGGGCCTTATCAGTCTGGAGTGTGTGATGTGATGAGGCTGGGGTCGCAGTGAAAGGACTCTCTCTCGGTTATCAGCATTCAGAATGCCGAAGAAGACGAGCCGTACACAAACGTGAGATGAAGAGCAGGGTGGTTACGGAGGAGGGGAGATGACAACAGAGCAGCTATAGGGGACGACTCCTACGTGTAATTAATACTAGCAAATAAAAAACATTCTAGACATGACCGGCATACATACCCCACACCAACATAATGACATCATTATTCGTATAAATAAAGGCCAATGTATCGTGTTAATATGAAGGAATTTTCGGTGTCGATTTTTCACAAGAGTTTTAATGGTATTTTTTAAATATGCATTGCATTGTGGGAACAAGAACCTCCGCTAGCGCCAAAGTGCCTTCACACACGGAAAAGTTTAGTTCAAATTTCAGATTTGGGGAAACCTTTCTCACACTTCTGTGGTAAAAAAATCAACAATTAATGTCTAACCAAAATGATTTCTGTTAAAGACTTAACGTTAACTCAGTATCGTTTTAGTTGGAAAGCCGTTTTGTTGTTTAGTTGAACGTTAGCTGTTGAACGTTAACGTTACCAGATACCCCAGGAATATTTTGCTGACTCATTTTGAGACTAACGCAAGTTTGGTATTGTAATTTACGTTGTATCAATGCTTATATTTTAGACTTCAGTAGACGTCAGGTAGAGTTAGTCCCAGTTTTAGCTTCAGGCGAATGTACAAATGCTAGCGTTAGCGTCTGTTTTCCCTCCACAATGTAAAGGGCTAGGCCTGCTATTTGGCTAGGTATGGAGGATATACTGTAAATTTACAGAGTTTTCTGTTTTAGGATTAGCAGAAGTGTCCGTGAATGGTACGGAGGACATCCTGAAAAATCAACAGAAATTTCCGTTTTCGGGTTGAAGAAAATGAGTGTGGTACTTCTGGAAAGAAGACTACATTTCCCATAAACCTCATTACTTCCTTTCCAGACTTTCTGGTGTTCAGTTGAATGTATCGATCCCTTTGGTAGCTCACTTACGCTAAAATTAATTAGGGAATAGGAAAATGGTAGACACCTTTGTTGGTCAGAATTTTTATTTTTTTATAATAATGAAAATTCAAAAAAGGAGAGAGTAAAGGCATGTGAGCTAATACGGGTTACTTCCCCTCAAAAATAGAAAGAGACTGCCGGGTGTCCTCAAAGTGTGCAGCAAAATCACAGGCACGACCTTGAATGACTCATCTGCACAGGGTTAAGACTTTGAAGAAGGCCCTGGCTGATCCTAGCCACCCTCTCTCTCCAGTTCAAGAGCTTCCGTCTGGCTGCAGATACAATCGGCCAAGATGCAGGACTAATAGACTTCAGAATGCATTTGTCCCCGCTGTTATTGGCCTTTTAAATGAATCAATAGCTAAGCAAATTTTGAGGAAAATGTTTGAAATATTGCAAAAAAAAAAAAAGGCACATTCCGATCAACTGGTTTGGAGCGAATAAACTTGGCTACAGCGTAGTTTGGTCAGAAGTTGGTGCTCGGCTAGGCGTGGCTGTAATCTAAGTCACCTTGGCTCATCTGACTCATCTATGAGAGAAGAAAATGGAGAGAGGTCTTCAGGAATTTATTACAATTGGGCCATATGCCATTGTTCTCTCGTGTCAGCTACAGTAGTATTGGCCATGTTTCATGCTGTCTGGAAATGAAAACAAGCATTCACACGTTGTGGGAATATCCAGGAAGACGCCAACAACAGAAACAGCTCATTTCTCATGTGAGTTATATGTTCACTATGAGCAGAACTTATTTGACAAAGGAGTTTACATAATCCATGTAGTGCATCGAGTCTTTTTCCACCAAGGCAAAAATCACCTTGAGTGAGCGGAAAAAAATATTTTTTTTGCGCAATTAAGTAAGTTTTATAGATTATTTGCCATTTCTAATGAAAATCTGTAAATGGAAACATGGCTAATGTGATCTTTATATGGTATTTATTGCTCATTTTAACTACTGCTGGCTGTAAAACAGATTGCCCCCTGTAATAAAGATATCCTTGATCCTTGATCCCTTTGGAAATATATCACAAGACACCGCCTTTGTCATAGCTGCCAAATTTGGGGCGGCTGTGGCTCAGAGGGTAGAGCAGGTCATCCACCAATCGGTCGGCGGTTCAATCCCCGGCTCCTCCAGTTCACACGTCAAAGTGTCCTTGAGCAAGATACCGAACCCCAAACTGCTCCTAAAGGCTGAACCATCGGTGTGTGAATGAGTATTTAGAATAGATCCTGATGGGCAAAGTTGGCACCTTGCATGGCAGCCTCTGTCATCAGTGTATTAATGTGTGTGTGAATGGGCGAATGCTGACATGTAGTGTAAAGAGCTTTGACGAGAAAAGCTCTTTATAAATGCAAGTCCATTTATCATTTACCAAATACTGGGATTAATGATAAAAAAAAAAAATCCTACTAAAGAAAAACTAGAAAAGATTAGTGTGGACTTCTTGGGAGATGCTTCTGGTCAGGTCAGGTCTGGTCTGGTCAGCTTTATTGGACAGCATAAGCATATTTTCCAAATATCCTTATATAGCTCTTATCTAGAACATCCAGTTGGTGAGGAAAACATGTTTTTTAAAGATCCACTTCATAAAATCGTGCAGCAAATTTCTGGCCAAATCCAAACCACACTGGCAGCACAGAAATCAGGAGAGAGTGCTGATCTCCTCACTGATTGGTGTGGTCTGTTAACATTAATGCCATTACCATCTTGTAATATTGGAGAAATGCATATCCTATGTTGAACTATAATTGAATGAATATATAAAGAATTGATATAACAGAGGGGATGTGAAGAAAAAGTGTTAGGCAGAGGCAAAGAAAAGTGCAATAATAAATAGAAAAACGGGTGTATCAAATGTAGAGGAGGATATACGGGGATAAGGCTGGTTGAAATTGAGGGCAGGTATAAGGCGGAAATGAGGAGGAGGAGGAGGAGGAGGAGAGCGCGGGGAGGAGAAGCAATAAAGCGGCATGGCGGCTGGGAGCCTGAAATGCAACAGTGATGGTGCTCCTACTGAGAGAGGGCAAATAGAGATGAGAGGTATGACGGGGGGGTTAGAGACAGACCAATACACTGTATCAGTTTAGTCGGTGAATAGGTTGAGTGTATGTGACATTCCGCCGAAGTATATCTGACATTCTTTTTTTTTCACAGACTACAGTATTAACAGTTTTAAATAAAAAAAAAAAAAACTATATTGGCCTTCAAAAAAACACTAGAGTGCATCAGCAGTCTAGACAGTGTACTGTGAATAAAACCTTCTGTTCCAGTCCAAACCTCCTATTACATTTCCTCAGCATTCTCAGGACACTTTTGCAAGCACATAGATGAAGGATGAGAAACAACAGAGAAAAGAACAGATAAATTATGGTTTTAGTCTAAATGCTGTGACATCATTTTGCATTGAATATTGCATTGGATTTCTGGCAGCTTCTACCAAAAACTACTTCAACAGACAGTGAAAGTGATCTATTGACTGTATATTGACATACCAGCAACATTACTACATTTTCAATGTCTGTATCTGTAGAAAATGTAACAGAGATGAAAAAAAGTAAAGACTTACTTTTAAATCAACACTTTCTGCTTTCATTTAAAAAACAAAAAAGCCCTCAAGCGAGGCTTTTATTTTGAAATATGTGCCGGACAGTGTTGTAGAACATGCAGTAACTTGGAGAGCTCCATGAATGAACATAGTACGGGGTTTTAATTGTGGATTATTACTAATATTTACAAATTACCACACGCTTCTTAACCTTTCTCTGTCTAAAATAAATATAAATTATATTTATAATGAAATGAAATGGCCATGAAAGGAATACTATGTAGAAAGAAAGGGCTGACAGCAGCAGAAACGCAGCTGGTGTGAACACCCAACGTGTGAATCACGCAGTAGCCACCGCGGGTCCCAGTGTGGAAAGCGTTATAGTCCAACAGGAAGCAGCAACACCTACAGTATAGCACCTATAGTAAAACTGTATCTGAAGACAGACTACGTCATAATTGCAGTTATGAAGTTCAAGTCTTTCTTCATATTTGTTGATTATATTTTTGGTTTAACAATCTGAATTTACAAAGTACCAAGTAACTAATCTGTCAAATAAATGTAGTGGAGTAAAGTATAGATAAATAACTTTATACCCAGAGGCGAAGCTAGTTTTATATACATCTTATATATATATATATATATATATATTATCTATTTCCCTTTGAGATGTAGAGGAGGTGAGGTGTACAGCAGCTTACAAATACTTAAGTGAAGTATAACTACCTCAAAATTGTACTCAAGTACAGTACTTAAGTAAATCTTCTTAGTTACTCTCCGTCACTGAGTTCTATATATTCATACTAGGAGTTGCCCATTATAACCGTTGTCTTCTGCTGGTCACTGCAGCGCCTTCCCAGCATGAATTCAGTCGCTGCATCAAAGACTAGCTGACATTTTGATTAGATCCCAGACACCATGGTTACTATCCAACCCAGAGGCGATGCCTGTACACGTGTGTGTCTTGGCGCAAGCGTGTGTGTGTGTGTGTGTGTGTGTCTCATGCTTCCGGCGCCCCATTGAGCCAAGCTATTGGCCAGTAGGCCTTTGATGAGCTGAGAGATTGTTATATCCTCAAATACCTGAAAGATGGATATGTCCTTCATCTTCTATCAGATGGGTGAAAAGCTCTAGCTGTGACACAGATCATTATGTGTGTATGTGTGTGTGTGTGTGTGTGTGTGTGTGCAGGCAGTAAGGGAAGTTGAAAGGTTTTAGCTCGTGGCATTAAATGTTTTGTGTTTTCTAGAGAAACTTTAACCCTCCTATCTCTTCCTCCATACCTTTTAAAATATCTTCTATAGACAAATTGTAGATAATAATGGACACCATGGTGTTTTATTTTCAAAAGCATGGTGAAGAAGCATGCATGTGTCACTGTGTTGTTTCAGTGAATACATTTCAATCAGTAGAAAGAGTGTTGCAAATATAACTGTTAACGCTTACCGTGGAGAGGAAAAACATTTTAATGATACATCTTTAACCAGTAAAGCTCACGGCCAGAGCCACCTTCACACACCAAGAATCATCACAGAAAGTCATACTAATGGATTTTTTGACTGCCAGAAAGTCTATATGAAAAAAAAAGAGAAAAAAGAATGAATAGTTAAATATTGCATTGAACAGCCAAATCTGATTTAAAAAAAAAAAAAAAAAAAAAAAAAAAAAGAAATTCAGATTCGGGTACAGCCCTATTATATATCTTTAACAAAGATGCCAATAGCCAAATTGCCAACTGGCAACAAAAAAAGTCCAACATATTTGCAAAACTATCAATGAGAGAACGTTGCATTGAAGTCTACAGGTCAAACAGGAAAGGCCGACACGAGATTGATATTGTTGAAACAACCCAATATGAATGGATATTGATGAAATGAAAATGAATGAATCGTTTATCATCATTTATCAGGCCAAAATGCCAAATGTTTGCAGGTTCCAGCTTTTCAAATATGAAACCTTCCATTATTATTATAAATTGAATACGTCTGGGTTTTTGTTGGTTGGTCAAAACATGCTAATTGAGAATGTCACCTTGGGCTTTGGTAAAAAGAATAATAATGAAAATAATAACTCAGAGAGTAACTGACAATGAAAGTTCCCCTCCAGACACATATAAACCCATTCTGCTTTAATTGATCGTTTTTGTCTGTTTTGGTTTGTACACAAAAAGCTTGAATTAAATAGTTAACATAAGTAGGGGATAATGCACAGCGAGCCGGTAATTGTTGTGAAATAAACCTCAATAGAGTGACTAACTTAAGAAAATCAATAATTTGACACAAAAAATGGTCCACCAGAGACTGATATACAGAAATAACAGACCGTAGAACGCCGTGATTGACTATTCAGAATCAAGTATTCAACAAAGCTGTGTAATAAACATTATTAACTTCTATGTATTTCATAGAGAAATCCATATTCAATGAATATTCAAATCATTTTTATTTCAAAAGTTGCCGGACACAAGATGTGTCATATACTGCCGGAGGGTGGGGCTGTGCTTCTGTGACAATGCCGTCGGTTGGGACGGTGTTATAAGTAACCAAACCGCAGTGGGTCATACTCAAAATGCACTAACATGCACGTGGCCAGACCAGCTAAGTGAACACAAAGCATTGAGAAGCTCAGATTACAGCACGCACAGAGGGAGAGTGACTTCATTCTCTGCTCAGGTAGGCTTTACTCCTCCAGCACAGTTGTTTGCTGCTATATTAATGCTCTGGGTTTCAAATTTAGCACCTTTAAGTTTTTTTTTCTATTACTTATATAGGACACGCTGAGGGTTTTTGCTTGCCAAAGCAGCTGCAACTGACAGACATGAAATCCTTAAAGACTTATAAAACGATTACCACGGGCTGGTGGTTAGTGTTAATTTCAAGCTCTACTTGCAATATTTTGATATTTAATATCTGTGATGGCTGCCAGGAATTTCCCCAAGTCAACAAGCTTTCTGTAACATGACAGTCTAACAACCAGCAGAGCAGAGGATCAGACTGAGCAGCATGTTGACACTCTCCGGCTGCTTCGGTAATAAAGCCGAATGATGGCTAACAGCAAGACACAATTTCAGCTCAGCAATGGAAAATAAAGCTGTGTAATGAAAGCACAGATGCAATCTGTACACTGTCTGCAGAGGTGGAGGAAGGAGAGACAGCAGAAGAAAGATAGAGGCAGAGGGAGAGTCATTTCTCGCAGATCGATAGAGAGATGAAAAAAATTTGTTAATAGCACAGTTTTGGTGACAGGGAGGAGTGTTGCTATTGTTGCGTTTTTTTCTGTGGGAATGCATGATTCATCAACACTGTTTTTTTCTCCCTTGCGTTTGTCACACTGTTCCTTCTACTGGATGGAGAGCATGAAATGGTGCAGACATTATATGTTATTAAGATTTTAGGTTATCTAATACAGTAACGAACCAGTCAGAGCTGATGATGAAGACACGTTAATCCCAAATTACCTTTTTCAACTCATGCTGCATTGGGGGGGAAACAAAAGAAGTAGGCTAATTCTCTACTTACCTTGCAACAGAGCTGGATTCCCGTGATGTCACAATGTTCAAATTTGGCACAAACATCCACTTGGACTCAAGGATGAAGTGATTAGATTGTGGTGGTTAAAGGTCACCGTGACCTCACGAAAACACGTTTTTGGCCATAACTCAAGAATTCATGTGCTAATTATGACAATTTCACACAAATGTCTGACAGGAAAAAATGGTGAAGTGATGACATTTTGGACAGGCATGGATGTAAACTGCAACTTGACTGGTTCCCCCTGTGATGGTTATGATGAAGCGGGATCCTGGATGGGGTCTTGATCTGAGGGGACCTGTAAATCTACTCCCCAATCCTAACAGGACAAGAGTAAAACGTTTTCAGCATAGCAGAAAATAACAGAGCGGTGTTCCTCATTCTAAAGCTGATCCATAGCTTCCTGGTTTGGCCTGTGTGTAAGATGGCAATCTTTTTTTTTTCTTTTTCCTATGGAGTCCCAGGTATGATCTGGCATGGAATCACAAGCCTCAATCAAAACAAGCAGAACCACTTGATCTCGTCCCTAATTCTAGTATTTTGCCTCTTTGGCAGAAGTCCAGCTTTTTACATCGTATCTTGATGCGGAAGATTTGCGCTGTGAAACAGTGGCGGTTAGGTTTAAGCAATAAAACTGCACGGTTATTCGACTTAAAATAAGTACACTTGTGATATCTTAAGATGTAATGTCATGTGACTCATGTGACATAACATTGTTAGTAAAAAAAATCACTCAACTTTTGGTTTCACACAAGACATGAACGCCGGTCCTCTGAGTAAAGTTCTATATTTGTTTGACCCATCCACCACGCCTCCTGGCACACAAACAGTAAAAGTCCAGATTTAGAGGTACTGTTTTTAACTTCTTAGATGTATAAATCATTGTGGGTCAGTGTCCCATGCGCGCTCACATGTGGCTATGATATTCAGACTCAGACTCCAACACAAACTACACGGAAGCACCAAATTCGCAAAGTTATATCAAGTGAAGCCCGTCTTGTAAAACAGTGTCAATTCTTCCTGCTTTAGCCTCCCGACCACGGCCAGAAGACACAGGGGAGACCGTAGCTTTGGTCTCCAGGGCCGGAGTCTCTGCTCCTCTGCTCCTATGCATGCTCGCCTTCACTCACACAACGCGCTCGTTCTCACTCGCTCTCTCTCTCGCGCGCACACTACACACTGCAAAAGAGTTAGTTTAGCTCTGAGAATATCTAGTGATACAGTGGAAGTTTGTGCAGAAATAACTGCTGCAGCTCCTCCAGACCAACAGAGGTTTCCCGTGTCTTGTGAAGTGACGGGGCTCCGCAGCGAGAAACGTTATCGTCTCCCCTGTTCCTTCTGACAGCAGTCGGGAGGTTGAAGCAGGAAAAGCCAACACTAGGATCAGCATTGATTCATGGAGAGACCTTCATCTGGTCAGCTAACATTACTGCCAAGCAGCTGAAATATAGAGTGATATTGTGTTTTTAGATGACGTGTGTCGCCTCACTGTTTTGATATGATAAGATCAAAGATATACTCCGTTAAACCACCTACAGCTACAGGTAATGTCCTTATAGTGAGGAATCACACATTGCAGTGATTACATTGAAGTAAGATCTTAACGGAGGAGTGGGGCAGTGAGAATCAGTTCTAGTCAGCAAGCTCAGGATGCTGATTTAATGGTTGAATGTTTGGATTTGACTTTTTTTGTCTGATCTGTGATTTTATTGTCTGGTATCACATTGCAGGGGCATAGAATGAGATTACATCATTATTTAGCCATCCATTACTTTGTCCTCCACTCCTCTACTGCTGTCTCCCCACTTCTTCAGTTACTCCTCTGTTTGTGTGTCCTTCCCCTCTTTCTCTCTCTCTTGCTTTTCTCCCGCACTGTGCTTTTAGTAGAAATATATGGGTCAGTCAGCTATGATGAATTAAAACTATGTGCGCGTGTCTGTGCGTGTGTGATATATTACAGCACTGTGTGTGTGTGTGTGTGCGTGAATGAATGAGTGAGTGTGTGTGTGTGTGTGTGTGGTGTATGTGTTTGATATATTAAAACAGTGCGTGTGCTGCATCCATCTCTGGCAGCCATTCTGTGCCTGCTATAAATCACCATCAGTTTCACCGTCACATCCAGGAAACCTGACAGGAGATGCCACGACGCTGCGTACGTGTGTGCGTGCGCACGCGCGCGTGTGTGTGTGTGTGTGTAAACCTCACTGTTGGATGCGTATGGGCTAGATGTTCTAATCAAGGCTCAACTTTAATGGTGGAAAATTGAAATTCTGAACTATTGTTGCAAGATTGTTGAAGACATGTTTGCAGAGCAGTGCAGGAACATAATGCAAGTCAATGCATTTCAATTTCCAGATTCAATAACACCCTTTAATTGACAGAGCTAAGCCCCCTTGTAATAGAGGGAATAGGAGATCTTGGGTTGAATAACGCAGCAGATTGATCCATTACATACTGTAAAGTGGCACTCCGTGGCTAATCTCTCAATAATTACAGGAATGCGTCATGTAGTGATTGCTATTTAAGAGAAACATTAAGAAGGATTGAGTGAGACAGAAACGATAGAGTACACTTTTAAATTAAAAAAAAAAAAAGATTCCATCAGTGTTCACGAGGAAGTATGTTCAGTTTGACATTCATCTTTAAAGCTTTGGAGGAACAGGGTCTTAAATTGGCTGTATAAAGGGAAATGTGATTTTAACTTATTGGACCCAAGAAAAATTTTAAGAGCTTTATAGGAGAGAATTAAAAAAAAAAAGAGCTTTCTACAGAGATTTGTATATTTCTGTAAGGGGAAGGAGGGAAAAGAGAGAGTGACACATAGAGAACGAAGCACAGAAAGAGTCTTCCAGAGAGAAGTAGGGGGGAGTCATATGGATCAAATCTTCAGCAATTCATTATTTTATGGGTCTGAATTTCTCAAAATTATAGAGAAAATGTGAATTTTCCTCTGAAAGAAAAGCTTAATTTACACCCAAATAAATATTTATCACCGCCTCCATCCATCTTCAACCGCTTATCCGGGTTCGGGTCGCGGGGGCAACAGCTCCAGCAGGGGACCCCAAACTTCCCTTTCCCGGGCCACATTAACCAGCTCTGACTGGGGGATCCCGAGGCGTTCCCAGGCCAGAGTGGAGACATAATCTCT
>CAKAOH010013719.1:404-21387 GCA_916701665.1 Sebastiscus tertius | reverse complement strand
ATATTGTTTTATGCTAAATGCAGTACCTGTGAGGGTTTCTGGACAATATCTGTCATTGTTTTGTGTTGTTAATTGATTTCCAGTAATAAATATATACAAACATTTGCATAAAGCAGCATATTTGCCCACTCCCGTGTCGATAAGAGTATTAAATACTTGACAAATCTCCCTTTAAGGTACATTTTAAACAAAAATGTGTGATTAAATTGTGATTAATTGCGATTAACTATGGATAATCATTGCAAAAAACTATAAGAGCTTTCAAATAAATGTAGCAGAGTAAAAGTAGAGTATGAAATGTGGTGGAGTAGAAGTATAAAGCAGCATCAAGTGGAAATAGTCAAGTAAAGTGCATGTGTGAGAGAGTGAGTGTCTGCTGTCATTCAGCTTCCACTTTCTGGACGTCTCACAAGGCGGGTGACGCGGTGCTTTTGGGAAATGACTGTGTAGCATCATGTCTCAGTGACACATGGCAATCCCAGTACGCAGAGACCACCTGGGTCCAGCAGCATCAGCCAATCACACGGACGCGTCTTCCCCTCAAGCAGAAATGCTGATACTGTCACCTTGGGAGGGGGGAAGGGGGGGAGCGAAGGTGGAGACTCAAGCTGCTCTTTCTCAGGGTTTTCCTCTGTACGTCCCTTTTCCCAAAATACCCAACCAGGCAATTAATTTGCGATGACATTCTCAGCTGTGACGTGGAGGAAAATTACTGAAACAAAATACAGTGTGGTGCTTTTTATGCGCACAGATGGTGCACGCACCAACCCTCACCGTTACAATGCAATTGGTCTGTGATTGGCTGTAATGGAGCAGGATAATCACCCTATCTCCTGTGGGAAGATGCCATGCAGTAATTATGTTTTTTGTTCCATTTTTAAAAGGTTCCACTCAATCACAAGTGTCATTTGATTATTTTGAAATGTGGATATTTATATTCTCAACCTCCACTCCCACATACGATCTTCAAAAAGAAGTGTCTCTTCATTTCCTGTGACTGACGTCATGTTCAGGAAGTGGCTTTCAGCAGAGGAGACTTTTCCCGCCAATTGTAAAGTTTGAGTCATGCGTCGTGAGCATCTCTGATAGTTATCTGTATTAGTAGAATCATGACGTCCTTTTAGTGTGTGTGTCATGTCTTTTTTTAAAAATACTTGCACCTGAACTGCACATGCAACTCTGAAGCTTCCAGCATGATGGGAGAGACAGTGTTTTAATAAAGAGGCCAAGTCCCGCCCCTTCCAGTGGACCCCATGAGACCTTATTTTGGAAAAAAATATGTCAACGGAGAGGGACAAATATTGTTTTGATCCTGTTTGTATTGCACCATGAATCCCATATATGATGTTTGTCAATTTAAACGATAATTTTGCAAGTCAAGAAAGTCTCAGTTTGTCGTAGTATCATTTAGTTTAGTGTGAAACCGCTCAGTGAGCTACATCTCTCGTCTCGCACAATATACGTCAAAACAATAAGAAAAGAGTGATGGAGAGGAAGAAAGGGGGGTCAAACCCAGAGAAATATGGATGTTTCTTAACACGTGCATTGATATTTCATGTTTTTAGTACATGTCATAGGACACTTTCTCCTCACTTTAAGTGCCACTTATCCAAACGTAGCTGCTACCTGCGACGAACGTCTTTAAAAATACGCCTCCAGCTCTTATCTCCCCCATGCTGTCCCTTCTACAGTTTCGTCACTTTGTGCGTCACTGTTTGTGTCATGACTCCTCATTAGGACTGACCTGTGTGTGTGTCTGTGTGTGTGTGTGTGTGTGTGTGAGGAAATTGAGTGTATGTGATATGGTCCTTGTGGATTAACGCATTTTGCAGAACAAGAGTTACACAGTGTTAACAAATGGCTTCACCCTGAACAGAACAACAACCTTATAAAAGACAAGAAATTATAAATTGGACAATATAAATCAGACGTGTAGCACATAAAATGAATATTATGCAAGAAAAATCAAAAAGAAATACAATCCAATCAGAAGCATGCAGATGAAAAAAAGGAAAACACTGTGAAAAGGCTGAAATGAATATATAACATAATGAAAATATTCAAGTTATTTCACAAATATATTTGCAAAGGGAAATAAAATAGTAAAATGAAAAATATTTCCATACAAAAGAGTACAGTACAGTATGTTATTAAAGTAACAAGTTGCTCAGGTCATGTATGAAAGTGGGATGTTTGAGAGGCACAGCACTGAAAGTATTGAGTGTCTGTATCCGCTTTATTCCCTGCTGAGTGATTGACAAAGTATTGATAATGTTGTCTCTCAGAAAGGCCAGATTCAAATGTCACGCTTGATTTTCTCAATCTGTAGAGTTCAAACGAACCGTCATCATCATCACAATCAACCTGTTAGTCCAAAACACACTTCCTTTGACATTTCAACGGTTTCGTAGTATAAAAGAGTGTAAAGTGACTTTGTCTCTAACGTGGGACTTTGTCTCTACTGTTACTAATGGTACGTGTCCACAGCACAGCCTTCGTGCTTTCCACGCCCCCCACTCATTGTCTATGTAAGCAGCCGCGCAATGCATTCTGGTAGCGTGGCGTCGCGATTTGAGAGACTAGACGTCACGACGCCCGCTCCTCATTTGCATAAAGTTGAGGGCTCGTCTACTTTATGTAAATCACAGGCATCTGACGCGACTCGCCGCCTCTCAAAACTCCCGAAGGTCTTTTAAAATAAACGTTGTCGATCCAAATTAAAGACAAATTCAGCGACTGCATGGGTTATTTGAACTATTTACGTGAAATAAGAGAAGAAAGTTTCCAAACGAGCCTCCAGACTGGTTCCTGGGAAAGCTGGGAGCAGCAGCCAACGGCGGGAAAGCATTCGTCCAATCAGGAGCCGAGTGCCTTGTTTCTAGGGGCAGCACACCAAGCGTCCAATGCTGGGAAGCGTCGCGTCCCCTCGCAATAAAAAACGCCCCTGTGGACACATACCATAAGAGAGAACACAAAAACAGCTTTAGCATCTCGGACAGAGACACACATCACTCGTCCTGCCGATAGTCAGATCAGAAAACGTTTCCGTTGGTTTTGGTCTTTTCATGGGATCTGATGACGAGCACAGCTGCTTTGTATCCACACCTTCACCCCTGTAATATTTAGATTAGTGAAAGACCACTAGAGGTGCTTATCACTACAGTATGTACACACACACACACATGCACGCCCACACACGCTCCTCATCACATGCTCGTTAATCTCCAGCTGTGGCTGCAGGTGTCTGTCAATGATAATACACCTGCAGGCCTTTAATCACCGGCCGCCCCATTGGTTTGTACCATTCAAGCCATCATTTATTTTCAAAGATATCGCCTGCTGTTCCCTCTGTAGTGACAGTGAGGGGTGCGTATATACCAGAGACAGTCATTAAAGACAGTGACATCATACCACATCTAAAGGGGCGATGAAGCAGCACTTGCTCCTCTGAAACCCGAAAGGTCTCTTGGTTGTTTACCAAGACACGAGCCTATATACAAGCTCTGAATTAGTTCTTATAAACACTACAGAACAGCGGATATGTAATGAAATTTAATAGTGAATGGATGCTTATTTGTATATTATTGCAAATAACTGAGTGTGAAGTCAGCTGTTCATTTTCTATGTTTACATCTTTACACAACTAAAAGAGTTTACAGCCACACCAGCAGCTCTTTGGCACAGTAGTGCTTTGACAATGACTTAGTCCATCAGTCGACTAATCGGTCCGTTTGGTTATAATCGACTAAGATTTATTTAATCAATTAGTCGTTTTTTATGCTTTTTTCATGCTGGATGACTAATTTCTAAGAAACTTATGAGCACATCTCTGTTAAACACAAGATTTAAAGTGGTGCTTTATTGTGATTCCTTGTGGAGAAACTTCGTGTTACAGACTAATCGATTAATCGACAATCATATGAGTGTTAGTCGACGAACAGATTCATTGGTCAAGGTCGGCCTTAAAGGATAACTTTGCTATTTTTCAGCCTGGACCCTTTTTTTCTATGTTTGTGGCATGTCCATTTTCAAAGGGGTCCCTTGACCTCTGACCTCCAGATCAGTGAATGTAAATGGGTTCTCTGGGTACCCACGAGTCTCCCCTTTACAGACAGGCCCACTTTATGATCATCACATGCAGTTTGGGGCAAGTCATAGTCAAGTCAGCACACTGACACACTGACAGCTGTTGTTGCCTGTTGGGCTGCAGTTTGCCATGTTATGATTTGAGCATATTGTTTTATGCTAAATGCAGTACCTGTGAGGGTTTCTGGACAATATCTGTCATTGTTTTGTGTTGTTACTTGATTTAGATTAATAAATATATACATACATTTGCATAAAGCAGCGTATTTGTCCACTCCCATGTTGATATGAGTATTAAATACTTGACAAATCTCCCTTTAAGGTACATTTTGAACAGATAAAAAATGTGCGATTAAATATTTTTAATCAATTGACAGCCCTAAAATGTAGAATGCAGAATTATGATTTTGTATTTTTTTTTTAACTGTACATTTAAATATAAATTGTGTTTGTTCTTGCTAGATTCAGATTAACTCTGTCCCAATACTTTAGGACAGGGGCTGTGTTTATCATTGTAAGTGCTGCAATGCAAATTAAAACAACTGAAATAAGAGCAGGAACACAGTTGAGTGCTTTGTCATGCAGTATAGTTTTATTACAAAAAGGTTTTATACAAATTGAACTGCATAATGGCAATGAACGCTTGTATTTATTACACCTATTGCCCTCTATGTCATCTGTGGCAGGATGTGACTCAGCACATCGTTTATTATTCAGCAAAATAAACAGAAGTAACATTCATTTCAGCTCCCTTCCCTTTCAAGAATGCTGAACTCATATGTAACATAATAATAACAATATCATAAATCTTAATAAATACACATACTGTACACAAACAAAAATAAAAAACAATAGCAGTTCCACCAAACACAAAAGGACACTTCATTAAGCTTTATTTAGCAACGACCAGAATGAGTGAAAAAAAAGATAAAAAACAAATTGAAAGTCCAGTGAATGTTGGAGTCTGTAATATAATATCAGTGTCTGTATATATCTTATTTTTAATTCACTTTTACGTCTTCAGATTTAAGACATTTTGACCAGGTTGAGCTCGTGTTTTTTTAATTGAAAAAAATGTTTGCAGTCAAATGATGCATTTGTAACGTTCTGATCCTGCTGGGATCAGTTATTGAAACAGAAATCCTCCACGTTGTTGAGTTTGATCGTCTGCAGCTCCTGGCTCTCCAGTAGCCTGTAGCTGAAAGACACTCGGCTGACAAACTTCCCGCTGGACACCATCCTCACCACTGTGTTATCACAGCCGATCTTCATGTGGGCTGCAGGGGGAAGGAAGGAAGGAAGGAGAGGATATTAAGCCTCAGTTCAACCAGTTTGATAACGTAGAAGAGAGGAGATCGGTGTGTACAGTACTCACTGGGTCCAGTGAAGGAGATGCAGAGGTCTGTGATGGGCAGCAGCTTCGATGTGTCGATGCCGTTTCCTCCCAGCAGCTGCACGAAATCTCCTGCTTCTGCACAACCAGGCATGGACCTCTGTGGGAATCAACACACGGCTTTATAACGTGGCAAATACCATTGACATTCAATTCAGTTCGACTGAGTTAATGCGTCCCAAAGAGCACAGCTACAGATGCAGGGGTGTTGTGTGTTTGTATCCTGTAAGATATCATTTTGTTTTCATTCTTAAAGCCAAATAAATGATGGGAAAAATGCAAAATACTCGCAAGCAAATATTTCACATCAATCAATTTCGGCAGTAATGCAAATTTGCGACAGTTGCAACACTTTTTCAATAAAAGGTTTTAATGGATTCCAACTACCGGGAACCTATTGACCCCGTATTTTGCCGTGCAATAAAAAATATATATATATATTGACGTGCAAAAAAAAAACGCCTCCCGTGTGTAAAGACCTTTAGAGCCCTCTTCTATTCAATTCTTCAAATGGCTTAAATGACCCATCTTTTCTTGACAAGTGTCCTTGTGCACCTCGTTTGAATAATGACTGCACTCTCCAGAGAAACAGCACGATAGGTCACTCGTTCTAAAAGCTTGAGTCAACCTACGTTTACATTCTGGAGCAAAATACAAAGTAGCTTCATGTCCTTGGAACATCGTACAGCCTACAGATTATTAAAAATAAACTTACGTTTTCACAGGAAAACAACTCGATTAGGTTTAGATGACAAAACTACTTAGTTAAGTTCAGGAAGTGATTGTGGTTTGGGTTAAAATAACATCGGAAGTGGCGTTACTTAAGTATAGAAGTTGCGTGACAAATCAACTTTGACTTCTGGTTTCACACAGGGTGCGAACAGTAGAGATCTACTGCCAACAATTTATTTGTTGACTGATTTTTTGGCCACTTGGGGGCAGCAGAAACAAGCTGTAAACATATTATCAGCTTTTAAGTTGATGATAAGGTGATTTAAGGTGAACTTGTTCGCAAACAGTTTCTGGCCACCTGACGAATGAAAGCCCAATATTCACTCTCTTCAACGTATCTTCGTACAACGGTTCGTACGATACTGTATCTTACAAAAAGTTATTTTAAATTTCTTGTGTGTTCTCCGACAAATGTCCAACAACGCAACCGATCAGTGCACCTGTGCAAGCCCCTTTGGTGTTTAGGCAACAAAACTACATGGTTAGGTTTAGGAAAAGATCGTGGTTTGGGTTAAAACAAGTATGTGAAATGTGATTCCTGGTCAAAAGTCCAATGTTTGTTTGACCTCCTCCCTATGCAGACTTTGTTGCTCTTTATACCACATCACCTGACTTCCTTAACGGCAGTCCAGCACGTCCTGGCTCATGATTACGTGGGTTATATATACAGTGCATTACTTTTCGAAGGTATAAGTACGAACAGTGGATGAGAACAGTCTGATCTCTTTAAGGGATATATTTGGCTTTTCAGCTGCTAAATGCTCCACTATGTTCACCATAGTCTCTAACATTGTCTGTCTGTCGGCAGGTAGTGTACAGTGAGGTTTGCTGCCTGCTGTAGCTGGAAACGACACTGGTGAAAGCAGTGAGACTGAACCATAAATAAAGCTGTGAGCCGTAACATCAAAACAATGAGTTGAAAGACGCTAAAATGCTTCATAAAGCTGACGGGAGCTGCAGAGTTTGGTGATATATCTCTGTGGGTTCTTTACTTAAATTACTTTACTAAAATCTCTCTATATATTTCAGACCTGTTTTGTCATACAGGTATGAGGATACGTTGCTGTTCTGTTAATTTGTGTACTTCTAACGCGTCAATAGAGTAAAAAAACTGTGCAAAAGGAACTTGTGATTTAAAAGTCATAATGTCAGCAAGCAGGGTAGCATAAAAACTGTACATAACGTTAAGGTTTTAAAGGGTCAGTTCACTCAAATCATTAAAAGTGAGTGATACAGGAGGGGAGGTAAGGGAAGCAATGTTTCTGTTGTGTTTATCTAATGTCATTTTTGGCTGCTTTGAGCACCCTGAACATATTTCAATGCATCTCCTTTGTACTAGATTAGTGGCGAAACCTTGAGTAAAGGGTGAGGAGAAGAATCACGAGCACTGAGGAAATGTTAAAGTGGATATTGTGCATAAATCAGTGTTTTATGTATTTGCTCACCTTGGGAAAGTTGTTGTTGTTGTTGTTGTGGTGTCCCAGGCTGAACTCAGAGACTTCGATCTCCACTGGATATATGATGGAGAAGCTGCAGTTCCTGTGCTGCTGCGGGATCATCATTGTGTAACTGCCCTCTGGTGACTGGGAGATGACATTACAGGCTGCGAGGAGACAAGTAGTGGACGTTACTTGATGGACTCTCAAGGTGAAGCAGGTGAGAGAAGCACAAAGAGTTTATTGCAAATGACAAAATGTAAAGATGCTTTAATAATGAGCTCCTCTTCTGTCAGAGCAGATGGAACAAAACTCATATTTAAGTGCTAATTTTATGTCTGATTATTTGAGTTGGTTGGTGAAATTCAATGTAAAGGTGCTATAGCTTCAAAGGAACTGAAACTGAAACAAATGAAGCAAATGAAGTGGTGATTTTGGAATAGAGAAATCAACAAATGTTACTGTAGGACAGTATTTTCCATGTGATCACGGTCTCCTGTTGGTGCAACTGATGACTAAAGCACCCTGCCAGGCTTGTATTATCACCACAGGCTCTCACATTAATCGCTGCACAAACAGGTTGAAAGCTACCTTTGTGTGCCTGTATGCATGTTATAGTTTACATAATGAATGTGACAATGTACTCACGGAAAGGATTGATGTGTTTCCTGACCGTCAGGGTGAAGCTGCTGCCGGCGTTGTGAATGCGGAAGAAGACCATGGCCACGTTCTGAGAGGAGCGCACGCTTCTCCTCAGCGATCCCGAGTCACAGTAATCCACATAGCGCTCATAGAGAGGCAGCGGGTGATCCTGGGAGCTGGGGAACTTCTCTCCTTTCATCACCCAGCCGTCAAACACCTTCATGGGACACAAAGTAAGATTTCAGATTCAGTCACAGATGATTTCTGCAGGGTTTTGTTTAATGGTTCATCTTAAAGGGATAGTTTGGGTGTTTTGAAATGGGGTTGTATGAGGTACTTATCCATAGTAGGTGTATTACCTACAGTAGATGACGGATCGCATGCCCCCAGTTTGGAGAAACAGACAGGAGTACCGACACTGGAGCAAAGCAATACAGTGCTGTGGACGGTGCCTGCAGAAAATCATATTTTAGCAACCTAAAAGAAAGGCTCACTGAAAAAAATCAATACTTGTTTAAGTGTATGTTATATTTAAAATATTTTCAGCGCTCTATCTTGCCGCCAGACAGCTTTCTCCTTCTCTTTTCTGACAGGGAACCGGACTGAAAGTGAAACTTATCTACACTCTCTCCAAAGCCAGCAGGCTCAGAGAGAAACACAATATAGATATGTTTCACTTTCAGCTCATAATATATATATATATAAATATATATATATAATATTCTAAATATAGCGTATACTTAGATGAGCCTTTCTTTTAGGTGGCTAAAATACGTTTTTCTGCCGTCCTCGTCCACAGCACTGTATTGCTTTGCTCCGGTGCCGGTGCTCCTGTCTGTATCTTGATGCTCGGGGCACGCCGACTGTCATCTACTGTAGGTAATACACCTGCTATGGATCATTTCCTCATACAACCCCACTTCAAAACACCCGAACTATCCCTTTAACTCTGGAGGAAACACATAGATCTTAGTACTTAAGGGTTATACCATCATGATAGGTTAAGCATGTAGAGAGCATCAGCGTGTAACCGTGGAGGGGGTGCTTTGTAAGTAAGCAGGTTATGTACAATTGCCTTATGTTAAAGGAGCTTTTTGTCTAATCGGGAAGTGTTTCTAAGCTTTAAGTCAAGCAAGATGACTGACCACAGTTAGGTAGCACAGGCTGCATGATACCTAGCCTACACAAAGTCACATTTCATCACCACTGATTACTGAATATAAACATAAAGGTGTTTCTATGAAACAGGAGTTAAAGATGTTACAATTAAAACTGAAATTTTTTTTTTAGCTCAACTTCTTAGATGCAGTTTCACACCTGATTGGAGTTTTTTTTTAATATAAGAGGAGGAAAAAGTTGTTATAGTTGTTACCGTGATGAAGTCTCCTCCCCTGCAGTCGATGTCAACATTGTCATAATCCACAGTGATCACTTCGTTGGGCTCAGCCATGAAGAAAGCAGCACAGCTGAGCTGAGGACGCTCCGCTGTGAAGGTGAACTGACCCTCCACTGCAACCATGTCCAGACAACCTGAGAGACACACACCAATGGATATTTGCAGTCAGAATAGATGTGCATGCTAGAAAATAGCACTTAGAAGATGTATTTTGTTTAATTATTACTTTAAGTATGACAATATATTGCACTGTAACCATTATTTTTCATTTATTGTGGCTTTTTCTTTTGCTTCTCTGCAACTCAAATTCATTTTACATGTCAATAAAACAAATTAAAACTGAACTAGAGAGACAGAGAGAGAGGAGTCTTGTTCAAAATTGTCAGTTTATAATTTTGTATTAAATGTAAGTGTGTCTCTTTAGCTCGCTTTCACGCATATAGAAGCTGTACAACCTGTCAATCATGTCTTTTTTTGCAGGATTTAATCTATATATGCTATATAGATTATGACTTACGTAAAGGTCGGCGGTACATTAATTCCTCAGGTGTTTCTCTCTTGAGTTCCGAGTTGAAAAATGAATATAATTCATCTTTTGAGATCTCGTTGTTCTGCAGAAAATTAAGAAATAAGAAAAAAAGTGTGTTTGCAAAGTTTAACAAACAATTGCTGTTAATTTACAGCAGGATTTCAACAGTATTAACCTGTTATTACTATAATGCATTCTTAAAAAACAGCACTTTACTGCTGATCAACTGTCTAAAGGATCATCAGTAACAGTTTCATGCAGTATTTTTTTAATTCTGGGACCTGATCTGCTCATGTGAGGCTTGTACATTGTAAATGATTGTAAAATCAATGAATTAGCTTTATTGTTCTTCACTCACATGTTGTTATGGTTTCATTCTGTGCTTGTAGCCAGCTAGAGACAAGTCTATTATAGCCTTTTTCCTAACAAGTGCCTTTAATTGTATTTAGTGTGACTATTCCTATGTCTGTAACCGGCTAAGTCTATTCATCTAGGCAACAAATAATGTTTATTAAAATGTATGTAAAAAATAAATAGTGCATTAAAACAAATCAGTAAGATAATGTAAAAGAAAGGTGAAAAAACACAGCTATATAATGTATCTTTAAACAGTAAATTAACTGTAAAATACTGTGAAATTAATAAAGTTCAAACTGTATTTTTCATTAACAGTACAAAGCTGTAAATTTCAGCAACAGTATAATAATGTTAATTTTACAGTAACATAAAGGCAACCCAGTTCTTTAATGTTATTTTACTGGGAAATTCTTAACAGTGCAGCTGTGGTTTGTCTGTGCAGGGAATTGAATTGAGAGTATTTAAGGAGCAGATTGTAATGTGCATGCTGTAGTTGTCTCTCTGCACTCATTGCTGTCTTAATTTCTGCATCAGTGTTTTACATTTCTAGATGGTTTTAATGCATGTGCATCATAAAATAATAAATAGTGCATTAAAACATATGTGAATCTTTACAGAAGACATGAATAAAGTACTCACCTCGATGTATCTGGAGTCTCCTTTGAGGACAGACAGACTCAACACCAGGAAGAAGAGCTGCTCTCGGAAGGTGCGCTCCATAACGCGCATCTCTGTCTGCAAAAGGCGCACCTGAGAGGAGGAAGTGTGAGCTGCTCTCAGACCTGCAGCTCTGCTTTTTATAGGAACAACTTCTGACATTGGTCTCTGTCACACACCGTGGATCCTCACCCCTCCCTCCCTCTCTTACCCAACCTATTGCGTGGTCGTGACGAGAGCAAGGATGGACAAGTTGAGACAGAGAGAGAGAGAGAGAGATGATGCCAAATGAAGCTCAAACAGCACAAATCAGGTATCTGCAGTCCCTCCACAGTGCTGATCTTTAAACACCTGACCCATTATGTCAACTTATTTTATTGTCACTACTCACTATTTTGATTCTGAACTGACACTTTTCTGTCTTTTTTGCAGGTAAAAATTGAGCAGATTGTCAAGTGAATCCAGTGGAGGAATACAACTTCATGTTTGACCAAGCATTAGTATCCAGCAGAGATGGGGACTTGGACTCAAATCACACTTAAGTCGCACACATGACTCAAGACTTAACTTGAATAAACTTGGTTTGAGAGGCTAGAGCAGGGGTCAGCAACATTTACTATCAAAAGAGCTATTTTAGGCAAAAATAATAAAAACAAAATCTGTCTGGAGCTGCAAAACATTTGAGCATTGTGATGAAGGTAACACAGCCCATAGAATAAGTATGTATAGTATATAAGTCTAATGCAGTGAGGGCCAAAGTGCAAATGTACAACGGAGTATTAGGGTCACATTGAGGGGGGAAAAAATCTGAGATTTTGAGAATAAAATCATAATATTACGAGAAAAAAGTCATAACTTTACGAGAAAAAAAAGTCGTAACTTTACGAGAAAAAAAGTTGTAATATTACGAGAAAAAAGTCGGAACTTTACGAGAAAAAGAAGTCGTAACTTTACGAGAAAAAAAAGTCATAACTTTACGAGAAAAAAAGTCGTAATATTACGAGAAAAAAAAGTCGTAACTTTACGAGAAAAAGAAGTCGTAACTTTACGAGAAAAAAAAGTCGTAACTTTACGAGAAAAAAAGTCAGAAGTTTACGAGAAAAAAGTCTTATGAGAATAAAGTCATAATATTACGCGAAAAAAATCTGAAGTTTACAAGAAAAAAGTCGTAATATTACGAGAATAAAGTCATAACTTTTACATTGACGAGAAAAAAAGAAAATAACACGTAAAATGACTACTTTATATTATGACTTTATTCTCATAATACTATAACTTGTTTTCTCGTAAACCTATGACTTTATTCTCGAAATCTCAGATTTATTTTTTTTCCTCAATGTGGTCCTAATACTCCGTCGTACCGTCGTACCACAGACCTACAACAATGATAAATAAAATTGAAAATGTAAACAAAAGAACAGTTATTCATTTCCACTAAGTTTTAAAAAAAATACAAACGCAGTCACACCTGCAGGGAATATAGAGTTTCTGATTCATCTCCAGTGTTTGGAGCTCCAGGAGTGAATCCACGTAAACATGAGGAGAACGTACATGAAGGTGAGGAAGAGGAGAAGAGGTGTGGACGGTTCGACTGTAAACTGGATGAAGTTTATATTCACACAACAGTGACGTCTAACTCATGTAACAACCTGCAGTGATTTCTACAGCATTGACTTCACACCCGGAGTCCATTCGCTAAGCTGCTTTCACGCCTGCCGTGTGTGTGTGACGCCGTCCTGACAAACCCCGCAGCCTTCAGCGCTGTAGTCTGGCTCATTTCGGGGAGGGTGAGAAACCTCGTTGAGCGCCAAAAAAAACACCCAGTTTCTGAAAGACGGTCCCGATGCTTTTGTATCCTGGAGAGGTTGATATGGAGTGTTTGCAAAACGACATGCCAAATTATACATATAATCAGTCGTTGATTATCAACTGGACAACATACAAGGTTATTGTGACTGTGTTTCCACCCAGGGGGCAACCTCCGGGTCTGAAAAGTGAAGTCAATGCTGAAGTGCCTTAAACCTGCATTCTCTCTAACAGCCAGCAGGGGGCGACTCCTCTGGTTGCAAAAAGAAGACTATGAGAAAATAAGCCTACTTCTCTCTTGATTTATTACCTCAGTAAACATCGTAAACATGAGTTTATGGTCTCAATCTCTAGTTTCAAGTCTTCTTCAATACAGCATGATGTTCATTTAGTAAATTATGGTCCCATTTAGAGTCAAATAGACCATAAAGCAGGGGATGCTTTAGGGCGGGGCTACCTTGTGATTGACAGGTGGCTACCACGGCGTTGTCCGGTCTGGGAGTTGTCCGTGTTTTCGTCTCAGGACTTTAACTCTTTCTCAGTGTGTTTTCAGTTCACGGAAGTTAATTATAACCTTTTTGATCGCCTAAAAATGTCTTATTGAGCGTTCGGTTGTAGCTCCACACTCTCGATGGCGATGACCAAAAACGGTAGTGGCTAGAAGGGAGCCTGACTGCCAAACTGGGTAAAATCTCGCGAGATTGTTATGGTTAGGCATTGATTCGAATAGTTAAAGTTAGGATAGGTCATCAGGCAGCAAGTCTCGCTAGAGTTTTTGCAAGTTCTTGCAGATCTCAGATCAGATTTCGTAGTTTGCAGGCTACTTTCTAGACACAACCGCTAAAAACCAAGATGGTGATGGCCAAAATGACGAACTTGAGGCTTCAAAACGGCAGTCCACAAACCGATCGGTGACTATGTCCACTTTCTATATACAGTGTATGGTTTCTACACATCTGTCTTTCAAAACTCAAATTAACGGTTAACTTGAATGCACTATCATTGAAATACTTGGTTGTTGAAAAGTTTGAAGTTCCATTCACAGACTTTTACTGCGAGTCAAGGACACCGAGTCCTCGTCTTCCACCTGTCTGAGCTCAGTCCCCGAGGTCTGCAGGTGCCTCAGGCTGTTGAAAAGGTCGATCCATTCAAATGCAGAGAAATTGGTCCTCGGTGTAATCCACACTCTTGGTGGCGAGTGGGTAGGAAACAACATGCTTGTGTCTGCAAGATAAGCAGTGGGTATATAAACTTGACATATCAGAGCTTGGAAAATCTTTTCATACACCTGGAAGGCAAATGGAAATTCAGATAGAAGCTTGAGACAATGTAAGTTTTAACAAGGTGTGAAAAAAATATGGACGAAGATGATGTCATCCGTGAAAACCTGTAGCTCTTTTTGTCCCCCAAAGTATCAATGTCAAATTCAAAACAGTTTCTTCCTCATATTGATGCTGGATAGTTCAACTGAATAACAGTCAAAGTTCGATTCAACTATCTTTTAGCTCTCCACGCATTAAGAGGGTTTCTTTCACTGTCCTTTCTGACTAATTGAAACATGATACGAAGGTTTTCTGTCCATGCTTTGAGTTAAGGTTAGGGGACTAAAACACTTAGTTAAGGTTGGGGAAAGATGGTGGTTATGATTAATAAAAAGGTGACTGTTAATCGCAGGTCTCTAACAAACTCAAGTCAGACTCGCTACACACAGTAAAGGGCACACTATTGACGCAAATTGTGAGGTGCAAAAGTGTCCACAGTGAACGGAGTTCCTCGGAAACAAAATGCAACAATAGTATAAACAGAGATAACACTATGAGACAGTCACTTCTCAAAGGCGTTCTTGGTGTTGCACTTGTTTGTACGTAAGAAAAGTAGCGGATGTGTGACTGCATGTAACGGCATCTTTTAACATTTATATCTCCCTTTTGATTGTTGTATTTTATTTATGATATAATCAGTATTGCTTGGCTGTGTTTTGTTGCTTGGCGTTGCTTGCTTGCATGCACTGAAGAGTGGCCGTTGTTGATGTGTTACTGTACTAATGTTTTGCTGCTTCCTGCTGCTCTGCATGGCTTCATGCACTAGCGACTTGCGTCTTGAGAATGCTTATTTTGTTGCTGTTGCTGTCTTTGTGGTGTCTCGTTGTCTGCTGTCGGTAAATGTAACCATCTCCTCACTGGTTTTATAGGACTGCATTTGAAAATTAGCCAGCTGAAACAGACACACATGCACATTTACAGAAATGTCATTTAATGTGTGTTGTGCTTATAAGTAAATAATTTAAATTAAATGAATAATGAAAAAAGAGAGTGAGAGACAAGTTCAAATCCTGCAGACTTGTTCAACTGTGCACACCTCGCTGAGTGACGTGGATATGATTGTTGAATTGTTGGTTTCAGAAAATTACAAAAATTGTCTGAGGCTTCTTTTCTGACCAAACACTCCCGGAAAACCTAATAATTATATATTAAATTCTTGCCCTAATCAGATTTTAGATCTTATTCCTAGTTTGCAAATTGACCTCTATCTTTCTGGATCCCCATTTCAGCCAAATAAAAGTTTAATCTCCGATATTTATGCAGTCTAACAAATAAGATTTTGATGTTTATACTCAGCCTCAATGTTTTTGCACGGCCGATTTTTGACAACTATCAAAAGGACAAATATCTAATATGATAATTAGAGTTTGTGTAAATTTTGTTCCAGAGTTTGGCTCTTAAATTGAGATTTTACAGGATACAGTCAGTAATTAAGTTACTGTCATTTCCTGCAGCCCTGTCAGAGAGACACAGATTGGAGATGGCTGCGTTGCACTCCATAGTTGCACTCCAAGTTAAATGTATTCTTTACAGGACTCTTAAATGCAACCAGATTACATCTTCAGTTTCATTCAGTTGTTGGTGCGTAATGATAAATGTATGCATTTATTTGAAGTGTTTGTAAACCGTATAGGATGTAGAAACCACTCACCAGGTTAGAGGTGTAATAGGTCTTATAGAGAAAGTAAACCCAACACTTGCTTTGCTTTTTGTTTATTTTTATTGAAGGTATGTCACACATGTCATCCTCTATATGTGTCTCTACATCCCGAGGTGTTTTGCAGGAGCTTATTTACTCACAAAGTGTTTTCCATCACAACAAATATACCAGTTTTATGCCATTATTTCTACATTAATTTAAAATACAAGCAACATGTATTTTTTAGCTCACTGACACACTTTTCATTATGTTCACTAATTTGAGCTGCTTTGAAATTTGCACACAGACGTCCACGTTTGAACGCTCATTAAAACTATTTTCTGCCTCTTTGCAGCGACGTGCGTAGGGAGGTTTTATTTGGCTCGTGGGTGAATTTGCAGAGATGCTGGCCACTTGAGGGATTCTGTAGCTTTTCATTTAGCCCTGAGAGGTCTGCTTGAATAGCAGAAGCCATTAAGTGCTGGTGACGAAGTTTCATTAGGATGCCATCAAATCAGATGCTCCCCATTGTGTCCTTTCTGGAAGTTATGTACATTATCTTTTAGTGGAGCGGACTCTGACATAATTAATGTCCACTTAAGCAAATGAGTTTTCTCAAATATGCTTTTGCCATTGTGGGAGGAAGTATTCACATCTGCATGAGTTGCATCTGTTTGGACAAAAATGTCTCCATATAGCATAAAAGCCACTTACTGTATGTTCGGCTGTAGCCCCGACGAGGCAGCTTCAGATTATAGAACACATGTATTTTATTATATATCTTTGAAACAATTTGAGCCAAATCATTTCAAAATAAAATGAAATATGTGTTCAGACAGAACAAAGGGGAAATTTGAGACACAGCACTGTTGTGTATAATGTCAAAGGAAAGAAGCCCGGGTAACAAATTTGCCAAGGGAAGCACAAATTGAGGCGATCAAATTTTGTGAATAACGTGAGACAAAAAGAATCCCAGTGCTTTCTGGCTGCAAACACCTTAAAGCTAAACACTAATGTTGGCATGCTCACAATGCCAATGCTAGCAGGCTGATGTTTGGCACTGATAATGTTTACCATGTTTAATATCTAGGCTACGTTCCAAATCGCATACTTTTTCTTTTTACTTCTAGTACGTACTGCAGCTGCCCTCACAAAGTACGTACTGTTTCATGCAGTATGCATACTCCTTCCTCACAACATTGCACCTTGAACTTTGACCCTCTTGCTCATGTATCCCCTGCACAGAGGATTGTGGGTCAGAATAGCCAGAAAAGCATGCTGGCTTGCATACTGCAAAGTGTGACCAGGTGTAGCAGGACATCCTGGTAGTTTTGGCATACTGCATTTAACATATTGTGTATTGGGACATACTAAGTCTTTTTCCTGCATACTAAATAGTAGGGTAGTATGGGTATTGGAACGCACAGTACGTACTAAATGCACAATGTTATGCATACTGCATGCAACACTACACAGCTGCAGTATGTACTAAAAGTAAAAAGAAAAAGTATGCGATTTGTAATGCACCCTTAGTTTAGCATGTTAGCGTCCAACATTTGCTAATGAACATAAAGTACAGCTGAGGCTGATGGGAGTGTCATTAGTTTTGCAGGTAGCCTATTTAGTCATAAACCAAAGTATTGGACAAATTCAAATGTTGACCTGATGATGGCACAAGAAAAAACATTCAGATGATATTGATTCATCAGTTATAGCAACTGGAAGTCTCACATCTTGACCCACATATACCCTCCAAACTGTCGACGTTACATCTAACCCTGCAGGGTCTGACCTCTTTTAATCAAAGGTCAGACAGAAAGCCTGGAGCTCTGTGCTGCTGACATTTCACTGATGTTGTGACGTGTCCTCCATCTGAACTTTTCAGACTGAAACCTAATAAATGTATCTGAAAACTTAAAATATATTCATCAGTAATTTTTCAGATGACAATGTTTTATTGTCAGAAGTTTATTAAGAGATAACAGGCGAACACATGCCAATATAGACTCTGAACATGCTGCCGCTCAGGGTCGCGAGCCAAACGCTGTGACTGAGATGCTGTGACTCGACTGTGAGGTCGCCTCTGACACTGATAAACAGCCCTCACATTCACCACAAATTACATGTTAATGAAAACCTACATCTCTTGCAAAACTTTCAGCTGTTTCCATATTTTCAGCGGTAAGAAAATTACATATCTTATCACAGGATAAACTGTCAAGCTTTATTGATCGTCTCCTGTCGATGCGTTTTGATGCTCAGACTAATATAAAAGGTGGGAGAGGTGAGAAGACAGCAGACAGGTTCCAGGTTTGATCATATCATTGAGAGTTTACTGGTGGCGTCGCCGCCTTACATCAGCGCTGACGTGCAGAGACCTGCGACAACTGTTCTGGTGGATTAGAAAAGGTTATTGGATCTTTGTTCAGGATGTGATGAAATCAAATCACAAACTTAAGGTTTCATTTCATACATCACGTCACATAGTTAGAGTACAACAAGAAGAATATGAAATCAAATGTGTGCAGGTGAAACAACATGAACAAGTCAAAGCAATGCTGCAGTCGTTGGCCGTCCATTGAATAACGTATATATACAATTTTGAAAACATTTGCACAGTTTTCTCATAACTAACAAGGGAAATATGAATATTATGTACCGTCTCTACATCAGGACAAACTGCACATTTCTCTGAATTCTCCTTTTACGTCACCGACACAAGAAAACTGATGACTTTAATGCACAGGAGAAAAGGTCCTCCTCACCTCAGACCTCCTGTATCTGTGTGTGTGTGTGTGTGTGTGTGTGTGTGTGTGCACATGAATATATGGACAAACACATCAAGTGTGAAAGCCTCCTCCGTGCATCAAAGTGTAACATAAGCAGTCTGTACCGTGTGTGTGTGTTTGTGTAAGACGGATTCAGTTGAGCCGTGCATAATTCAGCTTTAGGGAAACAAAGGCCTGCTTATGTCATAACAGGGTAAGCTACACACATTCTTGCAAGTTGAGCAGAAGAGACTGAAATCCCGTTTCCTGGTAAACAGGATGAGCGCTCATTCATCTTTAGCTGCTATGTGTCCTCCTACTAGAACGGCCTTTACTGTACCTATTCTACACATTTGTGTATCTCAGAAACACACAATTACTAAGCATTCAATGCGTTACTTTTTATTAAATTATATTGGCTATAACTCAGAAAATGTGGCTTTGTTTCCTCTTTATCTGTTGGTTTAATTTACCATCCAGCTGTTGGTTCTTATTTATTATTTATACTGTAATAAATACAGTTATTTATGAAAATAAAAACAAATTTTGTCGACCCTGATTGACCAACATGAATCACTTTTTTCACATCTCATGTTTTTATTCAGTTGTTCTCTTTGTTGTGATCTGAGTCTGAAGCCTTTTGCTTCACTTATTCATCTACAATCTTCATTTGTGCCACTTTGATGTGTTTCCTCACTTCCTTCCACACTTAGGCATCCCCTCTTCTTCACAGTTTCTGATCACAAAACAAAAAGAAGGAAAAACTGCTGACAGGTTGTAAAAAAAAAAAAAAAAAAAAAAAAAGAAGCAGCCTCCAGCTGAATGGAGCTGATCACATCTGATCTAGTGTACTTCTCATGCCCTCTGCTGGTCGGCTGAGGAGCCTGCAAAGGAATTACATCTTTATTTCAAATGGAGCACTTAAAATACAAACACAGAAAATATCTGCCACTTCCTCTGATAATCAGGGATAAAATCATAATGCCTTGTCTTTGTTAAAAAAAAAAAAAAATAATAATAATAATAATAATAATAATAATAATAATAATATGTAGCATTAAATAAGAAATACAATAAATTAAATAAGAAATATATTAATAATATAATAATGAAAGAATTGTCCACTTCCTCTGGTAAAGCACTTTGGGCTGCAACTGCTGTATGAAAGGTGCTATACAAATAAAGTTTATTTATTATTATTATTATTATTATTATTATTATTATAAAGAGAGATAAAATCAAATGCCTTGTCTTTTAAAAATAATAATAATAATAATAACAATAATAATATGTAGCAATAAATAAAAAATACAATAACTTAAATAAGATATATAATAATAATATAATAATGAAAGCATTGTCCAACCTCTGATAAAGAGGGATAAAATCATAATGCCTTGTCTTTGTAAAAACAAAAACATACGTCAAAACAATAATAATAATATGTTGCATTAAATTAAAATAAAATAAAATAAATAAAATTATAATAATGAAAGAATTGTTCATCGCATGTGAAAACAAAGCAGTTCTTTCATAACTCTCATTTTGCCACGCCACTCAACTGTGATCAGCATTTACGGTTTAATTTACAGTGCAAATAAACTTCCAAGTACACGTCAGTGGACCGTGAGTTCAGACTGTTTTGTCAACTACTGTTTTCAAGGTCAACAATGGACTGTCTGGGCGGTAGGAAAGCTCTGAAAGTGCTCAGAAGCATTGCTTTAGATAGTAACCGATAGCAATGCACTGTATTTTATATGCTCATCAATATATTTTGTACGTAAAACTGATATTATGTACAATATTTATGTATATTTAATGGAGTAGAAGTGTATAACAACACAACATTGAAATATGAAGTATATAAAATTGTACTTAAGAACAATACTTTAGTAAACCAACTCCTCGACGACAAGGAGGAGCTGATTGATCTAATCACATCATGCAGCATTTACTGCATCCAAGTACTGTATAGTACAATATCATTAATATAAAACTTTTCCTCCTAAACTCAGCTACACTCTTAAATGCTGTGTTATCAATGCACAGTAACGTGTAGAATAAAGAAAAGATTATGATTATAGTCAGGATTCAGTTTAGATTCAGTCTGCTCAATTAACACTATTTAAATGCACCTTTGTCTTCAAACTGATTCAACAAACAAGTTTTATATAAATAGATAAATATCACACAGAGTCAGTCAGTTTTTGACATCTTTCA